>JAPZVO010001940.1:0-12276 GCA_029962745.1 Echinometra lucunter | reverse complement strand
GATTAGACTAGTAAAGCGAGTTTAAATCTCAGTTTTCCTGGTGTGAATGGGTCCATTTTGAATCCTCCATACACGTGGAGGTGTAAATGCCACGAAGCAGGAAGAATAATGGGCATGAATAACATGCATCCAACTGGAAGACTGATGCAGCTTCACAGAATCTAAACGATACCTTGCAACTTCTTAGTATGGATTGCTGGAAAAGGTCAATTATAATTTCTAAAATCTGTTCAAAGGGTTATGAGAATGATTCCTTTCAGTCTGCACTGTGACACGTCAAAAAGTTATTATCTTAATTTCATGCACCACTGAAAGGAATTGAAATTGGCAATAAAAGATAATATATACTAGTAGATGTCATTGTTACAGGAGATAACCTGCAATGTATTGTTATCGACCAAAAAATTCTATAAATAGGGCGGAGATGCACTGCATTTAAAGAATTAGAAACAGGCAAAATTACTTCTATCAAGTTTAGCACTAACACTTCTTTTCAACAGCATCTCAAACATGGTAAAAACCCCAAGAGTAATACAATAACCCTCAATGCAGATAAAGTGTATCACTCACTTGAACAATAATTGTGTAAAGCTAGTACATCTGGGGGGTGTTTCATAAAGCTGTTTGTAAGTTACGAACGACTTTATGAATGACTGGAACATGTTCTTGGGTGCTAATCAGATTCTCATTCATTTACATATAGCACAAGAAGGTATCACCAGTCGTGCGTAAGTCGTTCGTAACTTACGAACAGCTTTATGAAACAACATATGAACCTACCAACTGTTGTTTAAAAAAAAAAAGTGTGTAAAACAAATGGGGATTTTTTTTTAAAACAAAAGTTGGTAGGTTCATATGTTAAACAACCTGATGATTTTCAAACAATGGTCTTACAATGTGTGAAATAACCCTGTACATCAACCTCACTACATGCTTTTATGTTAACTGAGAGTATATTTGAACTTGCAATATCTCTGCCTATAGAATGGTAATAGTGAAAGATCATAATTCAAATATGGTGACACTGAGTCCCTAACATGCATGTACATGTACAGAGCAAAGTGTCTTTTGGTGATTGGTTATGTAGAGTTTTGGTATATCTTCAAATACCATTTGTCAGATTTCTTTGCTTTTTGCTGGCAATTAGTAGTATACGAGCAAAAACTACTTAAAGAAGCTGTGAAGTTTTTTCCTCAAGTTCAATACCAGGCAAATTAAAAAAAAAGGCAAAACTTATCTTTGATCTTGAGCGATGTATATCACACAGTGCCTGCATTTACAAACGTATGTAAAACAAATGAGAGTCCTGCTTATACGACAAGTGCAACGAAGCGCTGCTGTGATGGGTGTGCAGGGGTCCTAGCATGGTTCTCGCCAGTACATAACACCCATGGTTCCAATACCATTCGTAAAGGATTTCAGACAAGGAAGAACCATGTGTGAAATTGCTGCACCATGCATGGCAACAAGGGTAAAAAATATTGGAGTATATATTCCTAACAATAATGATAAATGTCACAGATTGTTTTGCTTTTTGGCAATGTATTTTTACTTTTATGCCATTAGTAGACAACTCCTGCTTACCAAGCAGTATTTTTCATCCTTTTACAAGCAGTATATATAGCATATACTGCCGCCACACCTAACTTTAGGTGTTATTCCGTAAAACTTCCGAAACTTCCACACTCTGCGCAGAGTGGGAACCGTGTGTGGATTTTTTTTCTAGTGAGAACCCTGGGTCCTAGCATACAAGTATGGCAGAGCGTTCATTTCAGATATTTACACTAAATTTCATGTGAAATCATGAATGGAATGTCACATGATCTCATGCTTGTATCTTTTTATGCAAGGTGAGCATTGTGAGAGTACAATTTACATTTTATCAGTTTCCTGCCAATTTTCCTTTTGCTACCATGTGCATATGAGCGTTCACAAGTTCTGAAAAAGAAAAAATTGTTTTGTGAACTAAGGCCGAATATTCTAGATTTATTTATTTATTCATTCATTTTGTTTTATTCATACAGGGTGGCCCCATCAGTAATCAAGTACTGTTTTCCAGGGGGGCCCTGTAAACAAATATATACAAGATAACAATCATGACAAACAAAATAAACATAACTCAATACATGAAACAAGATAAAACAACATTTGGTGAAAATAGGAAAGTGGGGAATGAGACTAAAAATAATGGTTTGCAACCACACTACTGAACACTTCTACATTTTCTTGAAAATCATAGTGTTAAAATAGTTTCAGCTTTTGATTATCTAGTTGCAATAACACAGAAATCAAGATATAACTGACTGTACCATTGATTGTGCTTAAAGGAACACAAATGCACAAGCTGGTATTAAAGGTATTTGGTAGCTTTGCAAAATTGTCGAAAAAGAGCTTGAAAATGGGTGAATTGTATGTAAATCTCTTTCATTATATGTAATTAGCAAAATCTGAAAGTATCAGAAAAAACAGATTTCATTTACTCTCAAAAAAAGAGAAAATAGATTACGGTTCGAACAGAAAATTTGGTCAGAATTAACTGCCGTTCGATGTTTAAAATACTATTTGAACGAGCGTCCTCATGCGTTCATTCAAAGATATTGATGGCGTGAGTGTCCTGCACCATCGATCTCTATCAAACTAGATGTAGCAATCTGTGCGAGAAAATATGGCCGCGCCGCGGCCGCTACCTGCGCACGTATGCAAGCAATCACGACGTCCGCCCGCCCGGCCGTCCGTCTATATTTTGCCTTGATATATTGCGGAAATTATAAGTACATTTTATACAGCTAGCTAGCTGATGACCACCACTATCCTACGAGTACGAGTACGATCACCTTCGACTTTGCTGTTGAACCAGGATTAGGTATTGTGCGGTAGGTAGCACTCAGAAAACATGCTTGAAAAATCGAAGTTGTAATATCTCCATAAATTCAGCATCATTACATAGCCTCATCGGGTTTTTTTTTTTTTCTTTCTTTTTATTGGGGGGTCGGGGTCGGAGATCATTCGGTCAATTCCAATTTATGCCAGTATGTGACTCCGCACTGCCGACACAGCCCCGCCACACACAGTGAGGGCTAAACTCGCTACGGAGCGCTGCCGCCCTCGTCGGCTTTGGCCTCAGCCTTGGGTGATTGACGGCTAGCTAGACCTAGCTGTAATTTGTGCTGTGTGACCCGTCAGTCGTACATTCACGGTGCATTTCTGTTTTTGATGACTGAAATGAAAGTAAAACCTTTGATAGTAGTATGGTTATGAACTTATGAGGCGTTATCGTGAAATAGGAAACCACCGTTCACTTTGCACAGCACTCAGCAGTGCTTTATTCAGTCACACGCATTGGTTTCCCGTTTCCACCTCCATTCTCTTTGTACACAAGTACGTGCGTGAAATGAATGAGTGGTTTCCTAAACCACGATATAGCCACTTATCACAAATGGAGAGAGAGAAAAAAAAAATGATGATCAACATGATCAAGAGTGTCTAACTGTAGTGTTAGTGTACTGTTAGACTCTAACACTACAGTAACTTTACTTGAGACTTATGTCTTGGTCTGATCATCCTGATCATGATGAAATGCACCGTTGTTATGTTGATGACAGTCGTGGCAGTGCAGTGGCACTTTACAAGAAGCAGCTCTTTAGTTGAAATTTTCCACTTTACCACAGTTGAATACAATTTTGTTGAAAATTATTGTACCAAGTCAGAAGCCACAAAACGTTTCTGAAAGTGGGGGGGGGGGGGGGGGGGGTGGGCTTATGTCGAAAGGGTGTGTGCGCGGAGCGGGATGGGAGTGGGGAGGGAACGGGGATGGCCGCACCCTTTCGAGAGAAGCCCCCTCGGTTGTCTCGAAAGGGTGGGCTATGCGTGGGTAGTGAAATTAACGCACCCATTCGTGGAAACCGGGGGGGGGGGGGGGGGGGGGGCTTGTCTCGAAAGGGTGTGTTGAGTAGTCTGATGTACTAGCCATTTTTTGTTAATGTAAGTAAAAAAAAAAATTTTTAAAAAAAGAGTAGAAAGAGTAGAAAAGGAGACAGGCAGTTGGCTATCACATGATGGGGTGTCCGAGGCAGGCGCGGATCCGGGGGGGGGGGGGAGAGCGGGCCTTGGCAGTTCCCATTTTTTCAGCCCCTTTTTTTACCATTTTGGGTACCTCGGCCCCCCGGAAAAGAAAGGGGGCTTTTGCTTGTCGCGAAATCTTTGGTCTGTAATAGGATAATAGGATACGCCTACTCCCTTAATAAGGTTTTTATGACACACGAAAAAAAAAAAAATATGCACCCCCCCCCTTGCCGGAATGTAATGTACAAGCTTTTTTTTTTTTAGTCGCTAGATTACAAAAATTCTTCCATTATGACCATGCCCCCCACCCCCCCCCCCATCAAATCCTGGATCCGTGGCTGGTCCAAGGATCCCCCAAAATGTGGAAAAGAATATTATGGTGGGATGCATAAAACGGGAGAAATTGTGTGCCCACCCCCCCCCCCCCAAAAAAAAGTGAATAGGCATTTTGTTTATGAGCATTCTTACACTCAAGAACGCAGAAGTAATCTTCTGGCCATGATGGAAGATTTTTTTTGTAATCTAGCGACTAAAAAAAAAAAAAAAGCTTGTACATTACATTCCGGCAGGGAGGGTGCATATTTTTTTTTGCGTGTGTCATAAAAACCTTATTACAGACCAAAGATTTCGCGACAAGCAAAAGCCCCCTTTCTTTTCCGGGGGGGGGGGGGGGGGGGCCGAGGTACCCAAAATGGTAAAAAATGGGCTGAAAAATTGGGGCTGCCAAGGCCCGCTACCCCCCCCCCCCCCCCCCCCCGATCCGCGCCTGCCTCGGACACCCCATCATGTGATAGCCAACTGCCTGTCTCCTTTCCTACTTTTTTTTTTTTTTTTACTTACATCATTAACAAAAAATGACTGGTACATCAGACTACTCAACACACCCTTTCGAGACAAGCCCCCCCGGCTTCCACGAATGGGTGCGTTAATTTCACTACCCACGCGCAACCCACCCTTTCGAGACAACCGGGGGGGCTTCTCTCGAAAGGGTGTGGCCATCCCCGTTCCCTCCCCGCTCCCATCCCGCTCCGCGCACGTACCCTTTCGACATAAGCTGGGGGTGTGCGTATAAACCACAATAATCATTTCCAGGTTTTTGTACATAGGCAAACGTGTCTTCTAAAAAGGGGGAGGGGGGGGGGGGGTCTGCAGCCCCTGCGGTTCCATGGCCCATGTTATTTTGTGGATCAGGGGAGCATTTCATCAACATTTGTTGTCTGATCTGACATCTTTCCTTGATTTTGATTGGCTGAGAAGCATCGTTACTATGGCACCTGTCGGATAAAACACCCGACAAGTCCTTCCATGAAACGCTCCACAGAGCATTGTGGGTACTGTACAGTCACTATTTCCCAGACAGTCTTATAATAGAATACTCTGTTATGTTTTTCAATCCACTTTTTTTCCAGGGGAGGTGGGGGGGGGGAGGGGAGATACCTTTTTTAGCACTGTCTATGAGGCCTTGTTGGTCAGCCTCTGCAGTTCATTTCGTTTGTTTGGGGGGGGCCATTATTATGGGAACTATAGAAGGGGTTGCATTTGCTCAGTTTTTCGCTAGTTTATCGCTGATGATTAGGCTGGCCTGGTATACATACGAATCAACATACAGTCGTTTGAGCGGTCGGTCCGTTGCGAAATTTGCAGATCAACTACATGTATATATACAGTAACATAGATCTGCATCCGAATTTCAAGAATTATTTTGGGGGAACACATGCATATGCACCAACAGCAAAAAGGCATGTGCTGGTATCTAGGCTTTTCTAAAATCTGAAGTCTTTGGCCTAATCAATTTTTATTGGTTTCGTCATCTGTTACATCATACACAATGTTTTGTATGATGGGGACTTGCTTCACTATATGTTGAGTAATATTTTTACTAAGGCCAAGCAAAAAAAAATATTAGTTTCTTGTCCCCGCCTGCACTGTTTTTGCCGCCACATCAAAAATGATTTTTATTCTGATGAAATTTTGATTGATTTTCGCCGTTTCCAGCTGTTGAACCTCGCACATGCACAGCTTACATATCGTACTGTACTTGAAAAATGACAGGAAATTAGACTACCTGAATAGCGTTATGTAGTGGAAAGGCAGAACAAAAAAGGTGCCCTCATCCTCCTTTTTTCAAAAAGTTAAGACTAGAAACTAATAAGTTTTTTTTTTTAACTTCACCTAATCACAGTAATACTGTTTTTTCAAGAATTTGACAATCTAAACATTTCTTTTATTTCATTTGCTTTGAAACAGGCTATCATTGTCTACACTTCCTACACAGACCTCTGTGCGTCAAGTATTGGTCCTTGAAATGGATGGGTTCAGAGCTGCTCAGTGTTCACATCATCTCTCAGTACCGGTACATGTATTTGTTGTCTCCACTGGCTTCCGATCTTCACTGTGCTCCAATACCCTTTTACAACCAATCATGGAGTATGCCAGCATAATCTTGGACCCTCACTAGTATTTTATGGCATTATGAAATTAGAGAAGCTGAGAACCTTACTATAACAAACTCCTTGGGACTACGAAAATTACCTCTTTGTATCAAATCCTTGTTATCAAGGGCTAAGAAAACAATAAAATACACAGAGAATTTGGACTGCCAGAATTACTTGTCATAACAAGAGTTTGTATATATATAGCAATGTTTTTATAACAAGGTTCCATCAGGGCCGTACACAGAAATTTTTTCGGGGGGGGGGGGGGGGGGGGGGGGGGGGGGGGGGGGGGCAAGACACATTAAAATTTTTAAGAAACTCGAAAGCAAGGGAGCGAAGTGACCAAGCTGGTCATGATGCAGTGGCAGCAAAAGGATTGTTAAACTGGGGGGGGGTGCAAATGGAGGGCAAAAGAAAATGGGGGGGGGCAGGGGCAGTCAATTTTTTTTTTTTGCGTGTATGGAAAAATCGAGCGTGAAGTGCGAGTTTTAATCGGTGGCGTAAATCCACTTTGAGGAGGGGGGGGGGGGAAATTGAATTTGTCGACCATTTTTTTTTCCTCTTACACACATTTTAATATCAATTTTGCGAGCGAACAAAAAATAACCAATTTTTAATCGCATTTTCAAATAAATATTCTGAGATATGACAAGCGAGCGAGCCAAAAATTGTTACATTTCTTGTTTTTAATCGCATTTTAGAAGAGAAATTTTAAAATATGACGAGCGAGCCAAAAATAATCACTTTTTTTGTTTTCAATTGAAGATATGAACAGCAGAAAAATGGTAATTTAGAGCACTTTAGAGCACTTCACAGCTTGAATATGATGCTTATGACAACATCAACTTATTTACAAATTACTGTATAATTTTTCTTTTTAGTCCTCAAAATTTCTGGGGGGGGGGGGGGCCATCTGGGGGGCAAAGCTTCTGAGTGGGGGGGGGGGAAATGCCCCCCCCCCCCCTTGGTGCCGCCACTGTCATGATGGCACTTTTGCATTTTTTAAAGTGAAATTGAAGGATTTGGTGCATACTTTTGGTAAATTTTCAGTAAAAAATAGAAGTTCACAAAATTCCTGGGGGGCAGCAAAGCCCTCCTCCCCCTGCTGTGTACGGCCATGGGTTCCACTGTGTAAAGAGGAGATAAAAGAGAAGAGAAAGCAACATTATGAAAAAGATTTCAGATGGTAAGGGCACGAAGGGGGGGGGGGGGAGTTGCTCCTCCCCCAAGCAAGTGTTCTGCATACGAGTTGAGTACACAACCCAATTGGATGCCCCCCCCCCCCCCCCTCTCTTTACCAGGTAAATATTTTCTGAATATTGTGCCCCTCTTTTACTGAATCCTGGTTGAGTGAATGACAACTTGAAAGAATGGAACTAGAGAGAGAAAGCAACAGATGACACAGATTTGAGAGGGAGCTTGAGAAAAAGGAATATGAGTAAGAGATAAGAGTAAAGAAAATACAGGAATGATTGAGAAGTCAGAGAAGGTAGAAAATAAGAAAAAAATCCAAGAGCAAGTAAAGGAGATGGGATAAAGAGCCTAAAAAGAGCCCTTATAAAAAGTAAATAAAGGGAGATAAAGCATGAGAAAGGGATAATTGAAGGATGACTGCCCAGGGATGATTGGAAGAGAAAGCAAAGACAAAGAAATGGATGATCAGTAAATGAAGTGAAGGAAAAAGTGGGGAAGGGGGTCAGAATCAGAGATGGTTGAGCTAAAGCACAGATTTTAGAATACTGTATGTGACAAAGTGGTAGAGTGATGGGTGAAATGACTTTATTTCAAGAGAAACTTTTTTTCAAATTCGAATTCAAAGAAACGTTTATTTTCTTCCACTTGACTAAAGGAGAATTCAACCCAGGCATCATGATCAAGAAGAGGTAAACGGTGATTGAAAGTTAGAGCAAAATCGAACAATCTGTTCAAGAGCTATGAATTTTGAAAGTAACAGTAAATCTCTGTGATGGGGGTCCTTGAGTTGGCAACTGTGCCAGCATCTGTGATGTCATCCTGCCTCAACTCTCAATTCATTTTGTACATATTTTTTCCCCAAAAAAATGATTTCAATATGAAATTTCAATTCACGATCAATATAATTCTTCCCATAATGCTTGCAGAATGATATAGTCACATCATACTAAAACTATAAATCAAAAAGAATTTTTATTTTTCTTGAAATAAAGAAAATAATGAATTCTGTTTACAAAATGAATGGAGAGTTGTCCACGATGACATCACAGATCCTGGCTAAGTTGCCATTCAAGGATCCCATAATAAGGATTTACTTTAACTTTCAAAGTTCATAACACTTAAACTGATTTTCCCCAAACTTTGGCTGTTCATTCTCTTTTTTTCTTCTTCATTCAATGGGAGCACATTGATGTCAAGGTGCATTCTTATGTAACATTTTTTTTTTTTTTTTCACAGTGTACAATTTATACATAGTGAAATAAAATACATGTAGATAACTAGTCCAAAAAAAAAATCCAAAGCAAAAGTGTGAATAAAAAGGAGGCGACTTCTGGGGTGGGGTCCCCGAGATTTTCAAAATAACCGACAGATCAAGGCCTACCCCGTTCCCTCCATCAAAAGAAATTTGAACACTAAAAAAAACAACATTCAATTTTCAGGGTATCATCAGCCCATCCCTCTAGCAATGCCTCTGCTCGTTCTTCCCCTTCATTTTTATATCTCTTGATGTTTCCTCTTCTCAGTCTCCTCTGGCTACTATTCTTCTCATTCAGTATCTCTTTCCTTTACCTCCATCAATCCCTCCTCTCTCTCTCTCTCTCTCTCTCTCTTATTCTCCCACCCACCCCCTGCCCATTCTACGTCACTCTATTTATTCTCCTAATCTCTCTTCTTTCATTATTTCTCCATCTCTCCTGTATCCACCTGTCCCACTTTTACTCCCAATTCCCATCTTTCGCCCACTGATGGTATATCTGTATGTTTCATTATTCTCTCAAATTCTCTCTTCTGTGGTCTAAAACCAGGGCAGCGTTTCATAAATAGTCTTGTCTGTGATTTTTACTGTTTTAACAGTTTTATGCTAGTAAAATCCTTGCATTCTAATTGGCCGAGAACAAATTTGTTAGTTAGAAGTCACTGCCAAGACACTCGATAAACGCTCCCTGGGAAGCTTTGGGGGATGTTTCATAAAGCTGTTCAGAAACTTACAAATGACTTTATGAACGACCTGAATATGAAATACCAAATGAAATGCCACATCTATTGACATCAAGTCATGGGAATCCTTTGTAAAGTTTATTGACTGCTGTGACCTTTAGTAACCTCATGTCAGCCCTAAACAAAGAATTTCTGTGTTTTATGTACCAAATGAATGGGAAACTACATTTTCTCCTATCTATCCATTATCACCTAAAAGACTTTTTAACCCATTCATGATAGAGGTCCACATTTTTTGGTTTGGCCTAATATCTTTTGATGCAAAGCCCTAAAAATCATACCAAATACATGAGCAGAAAGAGCAAAAAAATCTACGCAAACTGTGCCCATTTTGGTTGCGTCAATATTCGTTGTTTGATGCTGACAAATTTTTAAAGGAAAATAAGCATTAAAATCCTTAAATTGGCAATGTGATAGAAGGTTTAAAATCACCATTTCCCCCTGCAAATTGGCAACTTTTTTTGACTTCTCATCATAATTTCTGTCAATCTATATTCATTTCAGATCCATAACGTTTTATAAGAAAAATTTAGCAATAAAATAAGAATGTTGGTGTTGCCAATTTGAAGAATAAAGCGATCAAATTATTAGGCTTTAAATAATTCCTGTCACGAATGGTTTAAAGGCAGTTATTAATTCTGTTGATCCATCAAATGGTTGTTGAGTTATTGCCAGAAAGAAGCACATTTCTAGAAGTAGGTTAGAGAATGCTGGTCTTGTAGAAGTACTTTTTGCAATCCAGTCATCAAGATTCTGAAATTAAAAAGGGGGAGAAAAAAAAATAAGTGTAAGTTACCTAATAAGCTCTTATAATATCGAATTAATGTATCATGATTTTAAAGATATATGTGATTTTTTTTTTTTATGTGATAAATCGTTGGTCGGCAATAACAGGGCTACTCCCCCCCCCCCCCCCTCAAAAAAAAAGAAATCATTTTCAGACCCATAACATATCAGTTGTCAACAGGGCTTACTGAACAAAACAAAACAAAAACCCAAAACAAAAAATTAAGTTGTGGAGGCCTGGATTTTGAAATTTCATTTTCATTATGGGTATAGTTCAATGGAGGATTCACACTAGAAAATACAATGGTCCTCCTAAATCTGTCACTATGTAGTAATACTTGGTGGGAAAAAAAACAGAACTTAAAATATTAAATAAGGCTTAAAAAAGGTATTGAACGCAGTGGAAAATACAAGGGAGCAGTGCCTAGCAGTGAGGGATTATAGCTCACATGAGCTCTAAAAAAGCTCTTGTACACCGAAAAAGTGCTCTGGCCAAATAACAAATACATACATAAGAATTAACACGATAAATCACAGAGAGCTCCAGTAAAAACAAAAGTATTTTTATCAGCTTGAGAGCTAAGGTCATTAAATGGAGATTTGTGAGAAAAAATTTGAATGGGAATGGATACCTCCATCATATTTTTTTTTTTTATTGGGGGGGGTGGTTTAACTGCCACTAGGAGGAAACACTTGTGATGCCTAAACTAGAGGCTAACAGCAGTTGTGGATTGACCCCCCCCCCCTCCTAAAACATGATAAAAAAAGGGGAAGAAAATGTTTACTGCCACCACTATTCTTACGAGGCTTTTTGTCTTTATGACTGTCGCTGTTTGAGAGAGAATGTGTCCGGAATGCAAAATACAAATGTGCATGTTTTTCAATATATTGGAATATAATTTTTTGCAGAGATCATGCACAAGAAGACTGTATAGCAATTCACAAGGTCAACATGCCACCTGTGAATTTATCAATCATTGAAAAATTTTGTTTTCAATAATTTTCCATTTTGCGTTATGGACACATTCTTTCGCACAATGACATAAAGATAAGATGCCTAATTGAGGGTCAATTTCATTAACAAACTAGAGAAAAACAAAACAAGAACATGGCTTTATACGACCAACTCACCAATAGCATCAGTTCACAAGCAAGCACTGTACCAGCAACGATCCCTCCACAACTGGACAGGTGACAGAACAAAGAGCACCCTCTTACCCTTGTTGGACAAGTGGATGCAGGCTCCAGGGATTGTGTCATCTAAATAATGAGGATGAATTGGAGACAATAATGACGAAATATTTAAAACTGGAACTAAATGAATACAGATGAAATGTGCATGTTTGAATAGGAAAAAGTTTGAAAATACCTTTCACTAAAAAAAAAAACAGAGAAAAATAGAACAAAGTGCGAAAGGAGAAAAAAAAATCTTGCATTTTATTTTCAGTAGACTATCTTTACCATCCTCAAATTTTTTAAATACCTCTCCCGACAGAGCCGTACGCAGATTTTTTTTTACTGGGGGGGGGGAAGAAGACATGCAAAATTTTCTTTGAAACTTGAAAGTGAGGGAGTGAAGCAACACAGCTTGTCATGGGGGTTGCCTTTGTATTTTTGAAAGTGAAATCTAAGGATTTGGTGCACACTTTTGGTGAATTTGTGAAAATTTTCAGTAAACTGCCCCCCCCCCCCGCTGCGTACGGCCATCTCCATGTTTCCGTACGAGCTGCTGCTTGGAGCCTAGATCTAGATCTAGACTAGAGGGAAACATCAGCCTAACAGCAATGGTTTTCTACAGAGA
>JAPZVO010000194.1:0-63754 GCA_029962745.1 Echinometra lucunter | reverse complement strand
ATTAAAGATTTACATCCAAAACAGCTCAATTCTAGTTTACAAGGCAGCCATTTTGGAAAAATGGTCGCCATTTCTTTTCAGCAGCGCGATTTCAAGGTAGTCCACCTGGAAGTTGTGCAGTATCATCTCCTGAACACAATGACACCCAAAAACCTTTTACAGCATTCCGTGTCCCTAAAACCTGTCTTGCCCCCTAGGTATACGTGGAAAGACAGTAATGCATCATCACCACAAAGTGCTGCATCGTAAAATGCAAAAAGCTGCATCCAAAATGCACAGCAGGAGGAGTGCGTAAATTTAAATTATTAACACGTGACTTGCATACGCATCTGCTATTGGCTATATTCTTGAATTCGTTTTTATAATAGAATATAAACCTCTTTCGTGAATTTAGGCCATTGAGTTATGTTGGAAGGGGTCCAGATTGACATTTACTCGGCTAAATGTCTTAAAATTTGAGGATTTTAGAGTTAGAAATTGAGCAGGCAACTCCTGAAAAGTTTTGTTTTAAGGGGTGAGCAGGCAATCCCGCAAAGTCCTTCAGATTCTTTCATTATCCTCTAATAAATAACTAATTTTTGTTCCTATTTTGGTAATACAGGATAGGAAGAGATTCTGATAGTGAGGACTCGGATGATGAGGACCATGCCAACCAATCCTCTCAAGATTCTGACATGGAGACAGATGAAGTAGCTTTGCCCACAGTAACAGAAGCTAGCAAATATTATTCTCCTGTCATAGAGGAAGAGGTGGAGCTTGGCGAGAAGGAGATGAAGAGACTTGCAAAAGCAGCCAAAACTAGTTTTAACTGGATTCAGCAAACTGCAGATGTGTCTTCTAACTCATGACAAACAGAAAAGACTAGATATTGGATTTAGGAAATTTATGAAAGACTCTGTTAAGGCTTGAAAGATTATGTTCAGCAGAAAAGATCATTAGTGGGATTGAACTTTATAGCTAAAAGAAGTTTCAGTTGGCTTGAAGAACTACTTATGTACCGTCTAGGTCATGACCAGCAGAAAAGACCATATGTGGTACTCTAGGCAACTCAAACCATTTTCAGTCTACATTCTGCATTATGACTCACAGGGACTACAACACCTAGGACTGAAGGAAAGTTATAAGGGCCTGTGTGAAACTTGCAAGAACCAGGTGAAACTTGCAAGAACAAGTGATGAGGTTGTTACCATAGACATATAATAAATTTACTAGACGAAAAGCAGCACGTGCTGATATCATTACGCGAATGGCATTAGGCCCCGCCTCTTTCGGATCATTTGAAGATCGACCTAAGCACCCGTTTTTGTTGCATTATTCATATCTACTGCGCGTATGGCACGTATCACTATTATTATGATACTTTGATTTAATGCGCATTTGTTGCGCATTGATCGTGCATCATTGCGCATGTTTTTAGCTGATGGGCGTAATGTTTTAAAAACATGCACAAACTCATGCAACTCCTTGGAATCATCTTACAAAATGAATTATTCATTTTTGCTCACAAATACTGATGGGTGCTTAGGTCGGTCTTCTAATGGATCTGGACAAAATGACGAGGCTTTAGGGCCCTGGTTGTTACTTGTCATGAAAGGGGTTGAACTAAGCTAGGAATGAAAATACAGGTTGTGATTACATGTATTTATGATCGAGGACGATTGAGAAATATTATTAAAGCATTATCCCAATTCAGTCCATTTTTCTGCCTAACCAACAGATATCCCAATCAGTGCATACATGATATAGGCAAGATACAAGAAGAAAAAAGTAGCAAGATAGTAAAAAATGCCTTTTTTTGAAACCCCCTAACCCCCCCCCCCCCCCCCCCATCACTGCGAATTACAAGTTTGCAGGCACAGTTCCTGATCAGGTGAAAGGTGTATTGAGTATCTACATTGTAAGACTAAAATAGCTCATAGACCCTGCACAAGCTTTAGGGTGAAAAAAACAAACTTTTTCTCCAATGAGAGCTATTCTCTGAAAAAAAATACATGTAGCTCCCTTGGACAACTTTACAGAAGCTATTTCTTTGGCCCAAGGGAGCTATGTTGAATTTTAATTGCTGATATCACAATTTTCTCCTTGAGAGTATGCGTAACCGAGTATCAGTATGATGCGTTAATGTGTGTTGTTTCAAGAAATGTTAATTCTTCCTGCTCCTATGGATCACGATTCGCAAATTTATTGCTTATTTTTGGGGCTGAGGTGAGGGCGACTTTGAAGAAAATGGTCGCCCCAAAAGAATTTGGTTTTAAGGATTTTTAGGGAGCTATTTGAGCTCCGCAGATTGGCAAACTATTGAAATCGCCCGTCATCCCCGGGTATTTTTTACCGTCTAGCTTCCCCTGACAGCAAGAGCGTCTAGGCTTTATGGAGTTAACTTGTGTTTGAGTGTAATTACAAGGCATTTCAGGAAATGTTCTTTTATATCAGCGAGAAGTGTGCTTCATCACCTTGAAAGCTAGCACATTGAAAACAGTGCTCTGGTGGCAGTTGCTGCAGGCTTTCTTTCATCAAAGAATAGATACATGTTAAGGGTCAAGGTCGCAGTAGGGTTTTACGTCAGGCTTCGGGTTTGGGTTTGGGTTATGCATAGCATTTATCCAGGGTCAAAGTTCTTTGCTGGTTAGTGCACAAAATTGACATGGAGCAATTGTTGCTGGGGCATTTGCGGTGGATTCATCAAAAACATGTGTTTTACAAATTCAGGCAGGATTTGTGCATATTTTCAAAGATCTCCCTTTGTACTTGGACTCCAGAAAGTTGTCAGTCTGTTCAAAACTTCATAATAGTAGGATTTAAATATGTTCTGTGATTTTTATCTACAGATTTTTCGAACATATATAGTGGCCCTGTTGGGCTTGCCCAGTCAGATATTCACTGGCACTGTATTTGTGATGACATTAAATGAAACAGCCAATAAAAACAGCGGAAAGCCCAAGTGCTGCGTCCCTTGTGCTTGGCTGGGGAAATACGAACCTTGAACTACCTGCAAGGTATGAAAATATAATCATGCCATGCAGTAACAGTATTTTCTTCCAAGTTCATACATCCATGATTGTAAAGTGATCTTTCAAGAAGTAATTTGCTTGATACAAAGTATAATGTTACACTGTTAGAAGATTACATTAAACTAATAAATGTTTTTAATTGTAATGACTCAAGTTGTTTTTATTTTAGTTATTTTCCGTTTTTCTTGGAAATAAATTGAACATGACAGTATAAAACAGTATATACAAGTTATTGACAAACATTACCATTAAAAAAAAAAAAAAAAGATTACATTTTCAAAAATAGATTTTCATACAATTTACAAGATTACATTTTCAAAAATAGATTTTCATACAATCTAAAAGAAGCCAATAATTGCTGAGTATTGCCACCGAAGTTTAATAAATTTTATTAAACTTCGGTATAGATTTCAAAAATCTATACTGGGTGTATAATATTTAAAAATACATGTACTTCCTGTGGATATTATACTTTGAAACTTTCAGACAGGTATTTTTACACTATAACCCTTATGTTTATCCCATTTTCAAGAAGCAAAATGAGTTTTTAAAAAAATAATGTTAACCAATGCATTTAACCTGTTGACTACTATATTCTCTCATTTCCACAGGCTTACACAGGGTACCTGGTTCCAGTAGGCATTGGGTTAATTACCTTTCACAAAATATTGCCTTCAACAATACAGTCTGACCTTGCTTATCCGGCCTTCATTTTTCTGGACTTCCTCTATTAACCGGGTGCGTCTCCCAGCCAGCTTCCCTCTCTTTTTCATCCAATTCACCTAAAAGCCTGGAAGACGGAATTATCATGGGCAATTTTCATTTTTCTGGACTCCTCTATTAACCAGCCGCGTCTCCCGGCCAGCTTCCCTCTTTTATTCTTTATCCAATTCACCTAAAAGCCCTGGAAGACGGAATTAACATGGGCAATTTTCCGTTTTATTTTATTTTCATCCTGTACAAACAGAAAGATATTATTGATCATTTACAATCATCCACAACACTAAGGAAATACATGTAGATATTTTACAGCAAATAGACCGCCTATAAATGTTCATAGAAAAGGTGTCCCACTACATTGCTCTCATATCCGGCCATTTCACTAATACAGATGGGTGCCGGTTTGACGCGACCGGATAAGCGAGGTCGGACTGTATTTCTAAAAAGAGATATCCTAGGAGTTCAAATGCACTCCATAAAAGTAGCAAATGACTAGTGATCAGAAGACTCATTGATGCATGCTTCTGCACTTAAAGAAAGCCGAAACCACAAGCATTAACTTCAGTTATCTAGAAGGTTTACTGTATATGTGCCCATTAATCTTTAAGATTTTCCAATCAAAGTGTATGAGAAAGGTAAACAGCAAGAATAATTACACCTTCTAACACAAGCAAGAATAATTACACCTTCTAAACACAACATGAGAATCGCCAATTTCTTGAGACGTGACGAACTGTGTGAAGTTGATTGCTTTGTAAATGTAATAAATTTTAGGGATGCTTCTTTCCCATGTGTGGTAATTTAGTATTTCATTCAACCTGATATTTTCTTTTGAACTATAGATGCCAGAATGCAAATTGCATGAATAAAGTAGGGGAGAAGGTTTTGCACAAATGAAAATTTATTTGTCAACTGCTATGTAAGCATTACAATATGATTATCCCTGTTGTTTCCCTGTTATGCATGTTATTCCAAATGAATTTTTTGACATTTTTGCCCTGATTTTTATGCCTTGAAAAGTAAAGATGAACAGAAAACTCTTTCCAACTTATGTGCATAGTTCATGTACAACTTCGCCTGCTACGTCACATTACAGAGAAAATGGCTGCGCCCATGTCCTGGCTAAAAGGCAATTCATCAGCTCATGAATAACTTCACTTACATATCTCTTGTTCCTTTTTTCATAAGAATATTGTATATCAATTGGCAGGTAAACATCTTATCTTGCAGCATACCTACATGTACACTTAGATGGATGCTGCAGGTTAGGGTTTCCTTTACCGGTAAACGCATTCACAACAGAAGGTCCACCTATTTGTAATTATTGTTACTTTTTTCATTACTTTTGGGCCATGCCTTATAAGCATTCTGCTTTTTTATGGTCCAAGCCATATATTGTATTTTAATTATGTACACTGTATGATTTTGTATATACATTTTTGCTTTTTATGGTTGAATAAATTGAAATTGAAAAAAATTGAATTGTGCGGTTTGGCCCAAAAAAACTTTTGATGCAGAACCCCAATAAACATACCAAATGCAAGATCAGAAACAGCTAAAAATCATACACACACTGCCCATTTTGGTTGCATCAGTACTTGTTCAATGCTGAAATTTCTAAAAGAAATTAAGAATTAAAATCCTAAAATTGCCGAAAAAATAAAGTTAATAATCACAGCTTTACCAAGCAAATTGCCAATCTTAAAATTTCTCAACATTCTTTCTGTCAATATATTTCTTTCAGATACATGTATATGACATTTAACAGCAATAAAAGAAAAATACCTCTCCCATTAAAAAAATACTGGTGTTGCCAATTTGAAGAAGAAAAGCTGATCAAATGATTCCAGTCCTAATGGGTTAAATAGGGACAAGACTAGGGATTCATTATACATTATGTACTGTACTTTTTATAGTTAGACTTTAACCAAGAAAATGGCAGGTTCATTTTTTTCTTTTTGGGGTTTGATTTTATACAATTAACCTGTGCATAAATTATTCATATTTAAGGTGATTGGTAAACTTGATTTATACATAAATCATCTTTTGATATTCAGCTGATTTGGCCAAAGCTAGGAATGAAATGGCATTAAGGAAAAAAAATTTACTATCTAATTTATACATCATAAATTTGCAAAAAATGTAAAATTTCTGCAATTTAATACATCATAAATTTTTCAAAGTTTGGATGCACACAGAATACAGTAATCAAACTTACACATGTATAAATCTCTCTCTCTCTATATATATACATATTTATATATCATAATACAACTCAACATTATAATACTACCAGTAAAAGCTTGACTTTTCTTGATGTAAGAAAATAGTACTTGAATATGAATGACAGATATTCTAATAATGTATGGTACTGAGCCCCACATTTTACAATTTTTGTACTTAAACCCAATGGTCTACATAGGCACATTATGCTACATTAAAAGTACACTTCAGTGAGCTCGGCCAACATTCCCTTGTTAAATTTAAGCCCAGATCGAGCCTGAGCCAGGCATTAGGCTCTAGCAGGATATGGGTCTCGGTGTTCCCTAAACTCACAAGTCTGTGTCACAGTTAAAAGAGAATGCAACCCAAACATCAGTGAGCTTGCAGTGAGTGAAGAAGAGCAAGAAGATCATAACAGTGAAAAGTTTGAGGAAAATTGGACAATCTGTTTAAGAGTTATAAACTTTGATAGTTTTAGAAAATCCTTATTATGGAAATCCTTGAATAAGCAACTTTGCCAGCATCTGTGATGTCATCGTGGACAACTCTCCATTCATTTTGTACACAGAATTTAACATTTTCTTTATTTTCACGACAAAAAATCTTCGTTTTATTGTTTGAGTATTACATGGCTATATCAATGCTGCAAGCATTTTGAGAATTATGTTGATTCTTGAATTGAAATTTCATATAAATCAATATTTTGGAAAAGTTATATACAAAATGAATTGAGAGTTGTCCACAACATCACAGATGCTGGCAAAGTTGCCAACGCAAAAATTTCCATAATAGGGATTTACTGAAACCTTCAAAATTCTAACAGGTTGCTCGATTTTGCTCAAGCTTTCAATGTTTACTCTTCTTGGTCATCTTTATTCACTAAGAAAACACTGATGCCTGGGTTGCATTTTCCTTTAAGGCCACAAAATATATATATATATATATATGGAGCATAAAGGAAAAAGTGTCAGATTGACTTCAGACCAAACACAAGAATCTAACTGCAACCGATACTGCCTTCTGCTCTCCAAACCATCGGGTATCTATCACTCGCGATGGGTTTCCCAGGCACCAAGTCCTTAGTGTAGATGTCTGTTGTTTTCCAGGGGCGTCTTGTGCCAGTAACATCGTCTCCAGTCCAGCGAGTTGAGAGAACGCGACGAGGTACCTTCCGAGATTTATTGGCAGGGGCCATGTGCACTGTGCGGAGATGAAAAACGATGCAATCGCCAGGCTAGAAAATGAAAGGGGATAAATAATGCTCAAGGAGATGAAATGAGGTTTTGTATTCTTGCACTCCTTCCATGATTTTAGCAGCAAATCGAGTCACAAAACATGTGCTCTAAAATTTGGGACAATCATTAACTGATTCTTTCTTTCCGAAACAAAATTAGAAAGTACTCTTGTAGTACATATTACGAGTCAAATCTAGCTACAAAACAATGAAGTACACATAATTTTATAAATGTAATGCTATTTCATCCTTGCATTTACTGTATGGTACAGAATGTAATCACCTACCGGTCTGAAAGAAAGATAAATTGAAACAAACTGTAAGAAGCTGTTGGCACGATGAGAACTTTGGGAGAAAAAGATCATAAGCTATACCTCATAACCTTCCCCCCGCCCCAAAAAAGAAAAAGATAGAGGAAAGGTCCTACATACTTGAAGGTCCCAGCTGAGTAGTTCATACTGATCAAGAGATGCATCTAGCTTCATGTCCGACAGGCTAGTCCACTCATGGGTGTCACATGACTCCTCGTTATCTGCTTCATAGTCCGAGTAAGACTTGAACCTCTGAGGGTAGAACCACTTGCCCCATCGGTGTGACCCCTTGATGTAGGTCACACAGGTCTCCTTGGCGACGGGGTCAACGGGCAGCCATATTGCACAGACCTTGGAGGAAGAACGATGTGGAGGATCAGGACATTTGTGATTTGCAGGAGATAAAAACCTGATGTTCTTACAAATTATCTTTTATAATACATACATATGTACAGCGTACACACTGTAATGTAAACAGCTCAACCCCTTCTTTGTTAATTTCCCGGGGGGGGGGGGGAGATATATCTCATTGAGCCATGTACATCATCCACGTAAACAAAAGCATAGAAAAAGGGTTGATTTTCAGCACCAGGTGCAAATCAGGAAAATCTGGGAAAAGGTTATTAAATTAGGAGATTATGATGCAATCCTTGCATAAAAATCCCCGTTAAGGGTATAAAAATCAGAGATGTAATACATTATTTCCTCTGTTTAGGCTATTAAAATCGCTCCAACTTCAGTCCTATTTTCTAATCCTAGTTTAGGGTGCTTTTCAGCAAATAATTTATGCGGATAATTTAAAGGCCTTAATGAGACATATCCTCCCCCTCCCCCCGGGTTAATCTACACCTCCTCTAATCCTCTCTCAGTCTCTCTCTCTCTCTCTCTCTCTCTCTCTCTAAATATATCATCCTCTTCCCCTTAGGCCTGTGCTTCCATTCCCTTCTCTCTCTCCTGATCTCTCAGTCTTTCTCTGGCCCTTGCATCCATCTGACCCCTCTCCCCCCCCTCTCTCTCTCTCTCTCTCTACCTCTCTTTTCTACTCTCAACTCAATTACCCCCCCCCCCCCCTCTCCATCTCTTCATCTCCAACTCACCTGATCTCCATCAATGGGGAAGTATGGCTGGTCCTGATGCCAGGGTGTGATGCGATCTGTTCCTGGCTCCTTGCTGACCACTAGCTCATGGTAGAACACAACATGCTAGAGAGAGGAAAAAAGGAACACTGAATAATTCTTAATGATAAGCTATACATGTTAAAGTCCAGTAAAACAAAAACCAACCAAACAAATAGAAAACATACACAACCTGTAGCATCACAGTCAGAAAAAAAAATCACTATCACCACTATAGTTATCATACTCATCGTCTTGATTTGTTTGGTTCATCCATATCATCATCACCATTGTCATGGTGACCATATATATCATCATACTCATCACCTTGCATGCACCAGCACACTATGATCACTATCATTAACAATGATCATCTTCTGTTATCATCACCAGGTTCCTTTCAGTATCATGGTCAATACCACTATTTTGTCCACATCTTGTCCACTTTGTGAATCTCTAGACTACCACACACCATCACCACAGACACCACCACTAACACGACTGATACCATGAATTCTTTATGTTTATATGGAGCAATGAAGATGGCAACGGATAGGAGGCTTGATACAAGAAATTCTCTGTTTGGATGCTTGCTTGTTGCATCTTCCCATCATCGGCACCCAAGAGTACCTATACATCCAAAACCTGGGTCAAACAGAGAAGGGAACCAAATAAAGACATGGTTGGCATTTCAACAAGTGGGTATTCCATGTTTATCATTTTCTTTGCATGTAAATATGTATGATTTTCTCTCTTCATAATGCCTTTAGATATATGTTAAAATACTTTATAAAGTATGCACCAGATCACACAATTTCACTTTGAAAAATAAAAAAGCTCCACACCTTGGGAGGGGGGGGGGGCACTCGACCCCAAAAGTGGTAGGTACATACACGTGCAGCGGGTGAGACAAAAAAACGGGGGCTTTGGAACAGGCTTATTGTGAAAAGGAGGGTCTTCGGAATGGGCTTCGGAACTACAAATGTTTGTCAAAACGGGGGTCTTTGGTACGGTTCACCTGTGTGTGAGTGCGTATGTATCCCTATGGAACGGACATACGTGCATGCAGCTAACCCTTGCGCTCGCACTGAGGCGATGGTTGAACAGCACTCTGCAAGCCGCTTTTCACCAAAAATGCAGCTCATTGTAGCGGATCAATGCAGCCGGAACGGCATAACGAAAAACATGCGGAGCTTTGGAACGGATTTCTTTCTTCTTTTTTTTTTCTCGATAAGAAGAAATGCTATGCTTTGGAACAGTGTTCTTTCTTCTTTTTCTCAATAAGATAAAAATTTGAGTGTAAATATGGGGGTATTCTCCTGGCACACACCTACCACCCACCACGCATTATATACTGAGTCCCCTCCCTCGCTTCGCTCCCTCGCACTTCGCTTCTCGTATTATCTCACTCTCAACTATTATCCAATGTTGGCAGCCCTGCTAACACCACGTACGACACCACCACCACCACTACCACAGCTCAGGTCACCTCCATCAACAACACCACCAGCCTGACACCACGTACGACACCACCACCACCACCACCTGATCACCAACACCATCACCACCACCATTATCACCATCACCTTTTCCATCACACCACTGCACTATCCACTGTTTGTCCTTACTTTGCTCCCCATCAGCTTCCCACATATCTCTGCAGCAGGGGACCTCCTCACAAACTCATCAAATTCTGCTATCCTCCACCAGTTTGCGAAGTCCGTGAAGTATTTACCGGTACCCTCCCCTTCATGCCCTTCGCTCTCCAGAACTTCCACATTATCTCCCGGTTCTGTCATATTTTTCCTGATTCCTCTCTCAACAATTTCCAGCCAGTTCTTGGAGAATGCCTGGCGCAAACACACGGCCCCATTCTCCCTGAACTCCTGGATGATCTCATTTGATAAAGTGATCAACGGCATCGTTTACGGTACTCCAATCTTAATGCTAAGAGAGTTTTTAGTGCCGAAATCGGGAAAAGCATATAGCCTTTATCAAGACTAGCCCAGAGGAAAAGAGAAGCGCCGTTAAACCAAAACAACAACAACAACAACAACAACAAGATTATGGCATTTATCAAGACGTTTGTATTTCTTATCTTCTTTATTTTTCTTCTTTTTCTGTACTTCGCTTTTGGTAAAGAGCCTAAGAGGTGAAGGGCATAACATAATTAATATTGATATTGTCCCGTAATAAAATAAAAACTAATGTCCGAGCAGAATTGATCAAGTCTAACTGCAACAGGCAAGAGAGTAATTAAGGGTGAGAATCAGAAGGGCCAGACACTATGAACATGGTGGACAAAGAAAGCGGACAAAATAAACAACCTCTCATTCTACCCTTCACAATGGTTCTGGTAGTCAAAAGAACATCCCTTCACTGCTATTGTCTAAAATATGTGGAACAGGTGTCACATGCATATTCACCTGGAACTACATGATTAAACATAATAGCTGTGAAGGGATGTTCTTTTGACTACCAGAACCATTGTGAAGGGTAGAATGGGGGGTTGTTTATTTTGTCCGCTTTCTTTGTCCGTCATGTTCATAGTGAGAGCTAACAATAAGTTATACAGGAGAGATTGCTGTGAAATTCTATGTGAGGGGAGGGGGTGGTATGTGTTCCCTGATATTAAGCTCTATTATGAGCAAACGCTGGGATATCTGACAGGGATGTCGGGAAATTCTGAAATAAAATGAATAAGAAGGAGATCTTCAAGTTTTTCTCTAAATCAGAATATTTCATTTAATATAATGTATCACGATTTATGCAAATTAGAAACCTATAAAATATAGGCCTTATTATGTTAAAAGTCCAAAGACAGGTGAAAGGGCTTTGAAAAAATGAGATTGTGTGCGAGCAATATAAAGCCTTATTCAAGATTCTCTTAACTGGGTGGACTAGCACGTGAATAAAAATAAATAAATAAATAAAAAAAATCATCAGGTACCTTATAATAATCTGAATTTTTGGACAAGCAAGGAAAAAACGTTTGTCATGTTCCTTAATTCTGAGCCGGGGGTGCACATTTCCTTTCACTCGATGCGTGAAATCAGATATAAGATTTGGTGGCTGCTGGCATGTAGGCCTAGGGGCCCGGGGATTCTCGGATACGCCTCCAATAAGAATAACTGAAAGTGAGGTTTTGTGATACATGTATTCTGCTGTAGCAATCATGAGTAGTCAGACGATCGAAAAAAAAAAAACCGGTAGGCCTAGTATAAGGTGCAACAGGGCCTACAATTATGAAAAGAGGAAAAAAAAAAAAAGCCTCAGCCTCTATATTATATTTTATCAAATACTATTCAACCTTATATAACAATACCAGCTTAGGATATATTTACTACTGAATCCTCAATTCTGTTTAAAAAAAGTAGGCATATCCCATTTATCTCCCCCACCAGCTCTCTTTGTCTCTTTCTCTCTTCCACCTCCCTCTCAAAAAGTTAATTTTCCTCTTATTTTTTCATACTCTCTACTCTCACAACCGATCTGTAAAACCGATTTCATTAATACAAATGAGGCACAATAGAACAGTGATTCTAATCAATTCTTAATTTTACCCAATCACATTCAATTTTTACCCCCTGGCTCTAGCAGACGACGTGTCGGTCTCATGGTCTCATGTGACCATGATACAAAGAAAGTACACGCCCACATGACGTCATCGATAACAACAAACGGCTTCAAGTGTAGCATTAAAACCAAAATTGGTCAAAAGTATGCGGGGATTTATCGGGGGTCTATTGGACTCATCGAGGCTTAGTCATTTTTTTCAGAGTTTGAAATTTCATGCGAATTAAATCACCTTTTCCACTTACTGAAATAAATGCTAGGGGAATTAACTTAATCTCAAATTCCCTGTTTTTGTGTATTAACCCTACGGCAGCTCGAAGGCTAAAAACATGCATATTCCCTGGGATTTATGGGAGGTCTTTGAAATTTGTTGAGCCTTCATTTAGCTTATTCAAAGCCTTAAATTGCAAATAATTTTCATTTTTGTATTTACAAATGAAAACTGTAGGAATTATAATCATAAAATTGCTTGTTTTTGCGTGTAAACCTATGGCGAGCGAGATTTTCTTTTTCTTTTTTTTTTTCAAAAGCATGTGTATTCCTGGGGATTAATGGGGGGGGGGGGGGGGGTCTAATGGACTCGTCGAGCCTCAATTATATATTTCCAGAGCTTGAAATTTCATATAAATGACTTCTTTCTTAAATCTGAATAAAAGCTATGGAAATTAAAATCATTTCAAAATCCCTGTTTTTGCACGTTAACCTATGGCAGCTGGAAGACTAAAAGCGGGCATATTCCCTGGGATTTGTGATGGGCCTCTTTTACGGTTTGAGCCTTCGGTAAACTTTTTCCCAGTCTCAAATTTCATGTAAGTTACATTTGCATTAAATTTAAGGTAACAATAGGGGAACAATAATCATTCTTAAAAATGCCCGTTTTCACGTGTTAATCCTATGGCAGGTGTCAAAAAGCAGGTATGACCCTGAGGATTTATAGTGCAATTTATTGAAAATAAACATTCAAGAAATGTTTTTTTAATTATCCATCCTTCCGTTCATGCAAAACTCATACTTCAAAAACAAAGTTTTTGATATGAAATGTCAAGAAGAAATGAGACATGTTTTCACACGTTAAAGATCTACAAGATCCACAACCCCCGCACACTACGATCCTTCTGCGATCCGATTTTGGAAAAAAAATGTTGTAGCATTTGATATGAATATTAAAACATGTAAACTCTTAATGATCAAAGTTCCGAATACTAAAAACAAAATTCCGAGCTAGCTATCGCGAGCCTCCCTGTATATTACTCACCGGCGTAAATCCACTTTGAGGAGTGGAGGATGATCGACTTTTTTCCGATTTTTTTTTTTCTGTCGAACTCACACTTAAGTATAAACACACACCCCACCCACCCGCACAGACCCCCTTATAAACATTTTAATTCTCTATTTTGCGAGCGAGAAAAGCGAGGGAGTCAAAAATAACCACTTTTCTGGTTTTTAATTGCATTTTCAAGTAGAAATTATAAAATATGATGGTCGTTTATGACAGATTATCAAAAGTTTTACTAACTGATTAATTAAAATATCATTTCTTCCTTAAAAAGTGCGTGTGTGAGGGGGGATATTGTACATGCCACCCCCCCCCCTCGAAAAGTGTGGCGGGGGATATATCCCCCCCCCCCCCGGGATTTACGCCAATTTTAGTACTAGTAGCAAAGATTATGGAGAGGGGAAGATTGGGCACTTAAATTAGCCGACTTTGTACTACGTACATGGTTAAGTTCGAGGTAACGCCTTGAGGGAATGGAGCCCCACAGCGTTGGGCAGGTAAATTCACGCTTGACTGTGTACAAACTGCATATGAGAAAATGACCCGGGGGGGGGGGGGGCGGGCGAAATACTGTCACAAGCAGCAAAATAGGGGTCTCTCAATGGAAATTGCTTAAACTTTGGGAGAAGCAACAAAGAAAAACAACAACAGAAAAAAATAAATAAAGGAGTATAATTGACAGGGTACAACAATTTTCTAATCTTGGCTATTTTGCCATACCTGATTATATATTTTTTTTAAAGACCTAATGTTGCTTTTAACCCCTTGTGCGTTTCGTGTGCACCTGCAGTGCTCATTCGTATAATTAAGTTTAACAATCGTAATAATTAGCTTTCTCCTCCAGCATTGTACCAATGGAACAACAAAAAAAAAAAAAAAAAAAAAAAAAAAAAAAAAAAAACCCTATCGGCCTATAACCCTAGAGCCAATGAGAAATTGTAGGCAAATAGCACATTAATCAGTTAATACAGCTTCAAAATGATACCAAATTTCTTTGGGTAGCTGTTCAATTTACATATAAAGAAATAATCAGTCTGAAACCCAAAACTGTAACAAAATTGAACCACCCTTTGAGGCGGGGGGGGGGGGGGGGGGAGGGGCTCATCATGACACATGTCCATTACATGGCCATAAGAAGCTATTCTGAACTGGGGGACAATGAAAATGATAATGACAATAACAATGACAATGACATTTATCCATGGACAGGGTATTGGAGAATACAATCATACATGTACATTATAATCATTTGTATTCTATCAAATAATTTACAAAGCATGTGGAGTACATCGATTGCAAATACATGTACAAAAAAAAAAGAAAAACCATAAACCAAACCAAAAGCAATCAAATAAATAAACAAGCAGTTGGCCTGTTCAATATCATACTCCAGGGGCGGCACCAGGGTATTTTGACCGGGGGGGGGGGGGGAGATGATCCATAGGTGAATTTACTGACGTTTTAATGAACAAATAGGGGCATTATATAGTTGCAAGCCCCAGTCCTCTCTTTTCCCACCATCTTCATTCTTTGTCCTCCTCTTCTTTTTTGTCTTCTTTTTCTGCTCTTTTTTCCCATTTTTTCCAATCACTTGAAAAATCATAGGGGCATTCGCCGCCTACCCCCCCCCCCCCCGTAACGCCGCCCCTGACAAACTCCATAGATGCAGTAGGCCTATTCCAAAGAAGGCGAGTAATGGCATCAGCATATAATTTGCTGTTATGCCGCAAATATACAGATTTAAATCTGAAGTTCAGAATAACGTATTTCAAATGCAAAATAAAGAAGTTTAGAAACAAAGTATAATTTTACTAGGCCAGAACAAGTTTCTGATTTTTCACAATTAAAGAGCTGATTCATTTTGAGCGGGATATTTGGTCGCTCAGTGTAATATTTTTGAGGATTAAGTTTTCTTTCTTTATCAAAAAAAAAAAAAAAGACAAATGAATAAATAATGAAATTCATCACCAACTGATTGAAGGTTACAGTGTACAAAGCCTCATGTTTCTTTGATGTTTTTCATATCTTCCTGACATGAAGTTGATGATTTCCACAGTGGAATCTACAAAAAAGTAATTCGATCTTTTCTATTCATATTGCTGAGCTAACCTTTGCCGGGCAAAGGTTATTTTTAAATATTCTGTAGATTATATACTGTGAGTTTTCGTTTATGAATCTTTTGTTCGTAGATCTACAGCTTGTTTTAACCCTCTCTCTGCTTGAGGATTCACAAATTTCATATAAATTTGTCATGCCCAACCTGTCAAGAATTTGTTTTATTTTCTTCAACCAACTTGTCTCGTATATCGGTATATACTTTGATCAGAAAGCTTAAGCACACACCCTGAAAATTTAAATCCAGGTGCACATCACGACCGGGCATTACGAGCGCAAAGCGCGAAGTCCTCGTTACGGGTGGGGGGGGGGGGGGGCGGAGACCTAACTGGATCACCATTAAGGTGCTTTCACACGTGATGCGACAGTGTGTTACCACACTGTGGCGCCACACTGTTTTGCCTCTGGTTTTGTCCATTTATCTTCACACATGATCACATATGCTAATGAACGCTCATTAACGCGTCAACGCTCAATAAGAGAGCATAATTATTGTCAAAACTTGCGCAAGCAATCTGTCATGGCAACAATTTTTGCGCTAACTTTTTAGAAATTTGATTGGTGCGCACTTTTTGTTGTACTAGCCAGCAAACAAAAGTGTGTCCTGCCTCGGCGACATTTTTTGTCGCTCTATACCGTACCCCATAGGCTTGTACACAAAAAAGTGTAGTGACACAGCGTGTTACCATACTGTCGCATCATGTGTGAAAGCACCTTTAGGGGCCGCGAAGCGTTTTATAAATTTGATAAGAAATAACGCTTCTTGCTAGATTGTGAACCCCGTTTTTTTTTTTTTCAATTTTGCAAGCGAGGGAAACGTGCGAGCCAAAAATAATCACTTCCTGAAAAAATGTTATATTGTCATCAAAATACTTTATGTAGGCTTATAAGAAAATTAATGATAACATTTGATCTAAATGACTGTGACTCTATTTTGACGCCTCACTGGTCCAAATGTCTGCTTTCCGAAACCACCCTCGAGCGATCGAAGCGAGAGAGGAAAATCCATGCTCTTGACCGTATTCATTTTGTCATCAAAATACAAAATGGGTCTATAAGATATTTAGAAATATGTATATTCGGTCACCTCACTTGCCAAATTTGTTTGCTTTCCGAACATCCTCCAAATACACAATGGGCCTATAAGATATCACATTTGGTGACTTAATTCGCTCGCTGAATTGGTTTGCTTTCAAAAATTATCTACTATCTAATATGAGCAAGCGGAGCAAGCGAGGAATAATATGTACTCCTTTTTCATGATAACACGTGATGATTCGTCATCAAAATACACCGTGGGCCTATCAGATATCTACATTGTTTGGTCACCTCGCTTGCAGAATTGGTTTGCTGTTCCAAACCATCCTGTATCTAAGTATTATAAGAGCGAGCGCAGCGAGCGAGGAAAAAATAGCACACCGAGCGAAAGATCAACTTGCCTCTCGATTCCTTGCAAATATCACTCACATTTTATGAGAAGTATAAGATTAGCTAGAGGCACAAGATGCAAACCAAATAACTTTCATATATATAACTTTCAAATATCAATTCTCAATTTAACGGCTATTGGTTAAGATACGTAAAAAATAATGCTATCGAGCGAGCACTTTTCTTTCCTTCTCTTTCCATTCTGTTTTCTTCTTCCTTTTTTCCTCCTTCCTCTTCCTTTTTTCTTTTTCTTTGCTTAGAACCCCCTTTTTCAGGCATGAGAAGTGGGGGGGGGGGGGCGGAAGGGTACTCCTGCTCCCCATATTTTTGACTGGGGGGGGGGGAGGCTAAAGCATCCCCACCCCCCCCCCCCCCCCCGTTCCTACGCCTATGACAATTTATGCGAATATTACTCTAGTGTTAATTTCTTTCCCGCTGCCGCTTTCGATCGCAGAGTGGAAATAAGGAGCTAAATTCAACGACATTACATATAGGCTTGTGTTCGGTAAAATGAATTTGGCTTCCCACGCGACAGAAGACAAAGATCGGAATTAAGAAAAATATGAATGATTCCTCCAACATTTGAAAGATTTGATTTTAGTCAGATTCTTTTTATTTTCCTCTATTTAGTCAAGAATTATTTTGGTATAATACTGAACCAAATTGTGTGAATGAAAATTATCTTTATCAGTGTATGATTTTTTTTCCGCACTAAATAATGATTTCATCCAAATTTGAAAAAAAAAATAAATAAATGCTTTGAGTCAGATTCTTTTAATTTTGCTTCATTTAGTCAAGAATTATTTTGAGATAAGAGAGAGAGATTATATCCTGAACTAAATTATGTGAATTAAAATTTGCTTTATTTATAAGAGGCCGTGGAAAGTTTTTTTTTTTTCAGGGGGGGGGGGGGCTGACACCCGAACAGGCGGAGACCAGGGGCTGTAGGGCCCCTGGCGGGGGTTCAGGGGCGGAGAAGCCCTTGAGTAAGTGTGGTTTGGAAAGCCTTTGAAACGAGCAATTTACAATTAACATATAAGTTTTTTAATTAATAAGTTTGCTATAATTTTTAGCCGAAATTGTGAGTGGGCGTGGGTGTGTGGGGGTGGGGTGGGTGGGGGGGGGGGGGGGTATGCAGCCCCAGCCTCCGCTTCCGTGGCCACTGTCTAGTGAGGGATTTTAAAATGCTAAATAAATCGATATTTCATCCAACATTCATACATTTTGGTGGAGGTGCCGTGGTCCAGTGGTTTAAGGCGCTCTGGAGGCGCGAGGGTCGGGGGTTCGATCCCAAGCACGGCACTTATCGCCGGACACTGCTCTTTTATTGTATCAAATAATCGAAGTGCTATAGGCATATTGATGCACTGTGTGCATGTGTGTGTTGAAAAAAAAAAAACATTCGGAAAACTTGCTTTGAGTCAGATTCTTTTGATTTTGTTTTATTTGGTAAAGAATTATTTTGATATGAAACTGAACTAAGTGTGCACGAGAATTTGCTTTATTTTGTGAAGGATTATTATTGTTTTATACTGAATAAATTGATATTTCATCCACCATTTGAAAACCTTGTTTTGGGTCAGATTCCTTTCGTGATTTTGCTTTATTCATTCAAGAATTATTTTGGTATGATATTGAACTAAATTGTGTGAATGAAAATTTGCTTTTTAGTAAAGGATTTTTTGTACTAAGTTATAGGATATTTCATCTAATATCAAATTTAAACAAATTATTTTCAAAGAAATGGTTCATCTTCATTCGTTGGAATGTGTGATGAAATGGAATATTCAAATTTTTCAAGCCGGCAAAGGAATCTCGTTGGTCATGTTGGCCATTCATAATTCGTGAAAAGGCAACCATGTTCCCAATAAGTGCATTCTATTTGATTCTGTGTGAGTCTGTTTTCATTCAATTTTGAATAAATTGGGCTTCCTTGTCAAGACATTAAGCCTTTATCATGCTTAAAGGTAGTAGCCCACATTTGCAAGTGGCACCCAACCTGCACACAATTTTATTTTAGATTGCTTTAAGCCACAGAAAAACACTCGTAAAGTTTTAGATCCCAGTACATTCCCGTTTAAGGATTTAAGGATTGAAGGAAATATTCAGCATAAATTTTCCTTTATTTATTTTTTTTTTTGTAAAGGCGTCTTCACGACGCTTTAAGAGTAAAACCATTCATTTTTTACTTATCCTTTGGAATATAAATTTGATAACATGATAGTTTTACATAAATTTCTGTCATTTGAAATTGAAATTGGCTTATTTCTCTTCAAATTCTGAAACATTGTTGTGCAAATGTGGTCTACAACCTTTAAGTCCGATATCTTAAATGATTATGCCAGAAATGTTTCCTTTAAAACTGATAACATGGACAATAGACATTTTATTTTTTGTGTATCGAGATCTTATTGCACGGTCGTACGCACATGGGGAGGGGGGGGGGGGGGGGAAGGGGCAGTTGCTCCCCTAGAATGTTTCAAAACCCCTTTTTTCCTATTTTTCCTTACCTTTTTATTGAGATTTCCCTCAATTCCACTTCAAATGTGCACCGTTCAATTATAATAATGCAAAAGCTCCTGCTCGGTCGCTTCGCTCCCTCGCTTGCGTGTTCCCTCAAATATCAAATATTGAATATATTTTTTGCCCCGCAGGAAAAAAATCCTGAGTATGGCCTTGTCTTTTAGCTTCCATGTGAGGATTTGTGAGATCTTGTTGTTTGTCATTTGGTCTTTGAATTGATGCATTGTTTGGTAATATTTGGAATGTTTGGCTGTTATAATCTTTTTTTTTTCAATGAATTTAAGTTAGAAATATCGTTATGCTGTTTGGATGCACTGTGGACTGAGCCTTATCATATAAATTTTTTAAATGAAAAAGTATTGAAGGACACATGAACATAAAATTATAAGGAAAGTGATATCATTGTAAGGAATGGAAATTTTTTTTTTTGATAGGCACTGTTGCTGCTACCGCCTATAACAATTATATAAAAAAAAAACAAATGTGTTCTAATTGAAATATAACCTAGTTTGCGTGCATAATGTAATTTATGACAATGTCAGAATTTATTTGAGCAGTCAGTGTTAATTGCACTCAAAACTTACTGAAACACATAATTTGCAAGTTTTCCTGGTAGATTATTGTAAACGTATGGAACCCACGCGACTAAAATTAATTTATTAGTCGCATTTTGAATTATCTCGGAGTTTCACATTTCATTACCTCCTGCAACTAAGCTGTATTAACTGAAGTATTAGTTCGTTCACATTACTAAAACTTGACCGGGGAGAGTTGCCTCATATCACTCCTGGTTTTTTTTTTCTTGAAAGTAAAAAAAAAAAATGCACATGCGCAACAATATTAACAACAACAACAACAACAAACGAAATCAGTTTAAAAAAGCAAACAAACATCCTCCAAATGCACCCTGTCTGGGGCGCGGAGCGTCTTTCAAGTTTCAAGGGGGGGGGGGGGGGACCAGCGAAAAGAGGAATTTTTTTTTAAAAAAGGGGTAACTTACAAAGGGTGACCACAAGAAAGAATATGCATTTTGATGCGTTCATTTGTACCCCTACAGTCTATTGAACACACTTTTAAGGATCATTTTTCTATATGGGCAATTCCACAGTAACTGACGTTACCAAGATAGAGTACTAGTGGTATTGTTTATATTGTAGTTTTGTGAATGACACTTGCTTTGGCTTTTAATTACTATAGATAAATAAGTTGATAAGTTGACTCATCAACTACCCAAAATCTGTTGAAGTAATCCATTAAAATCGATTAGATGAAAAAAAAAAATCTGAGAAAAATGACTAAATAATAATAAGAGGCATTTAAAGCACATTTCCCTGACCATAGTCCCATATTTGCAAATTTTTGTTTGTTTATGCTATTCTCCGTAAGAAGGTCGAATTGCAGATTTTTTTATCTTAAATGTTTATTTGTAACAAAAAGAAGACCGTGTAGTAATTTTAGATTTTTATTTGGAATTAACCGGGCACAGTGCGATTTCAAATTTTGAGCTCTGTGTCCCATATGTTGTGGAATTGCCCATATCAATATATATATTTATAGTCTTGACATAATCATGATAATAGCAATACTTTGCCGTGACAGCTCTGATCATCCGCTTGCGAGCGAGTGAGTAAAATGCCAACAAAAATTTGCTGAAGAACACGATATTTGTACTATTTACAGTGAATTGATGATGAAGATGTTGCAAAACTATTTTTACGCCCTTCCCAATCTTTTGTTGTTGTTGTTGTTGTTGTTGAAATCCATTAACCCTGCCATTTTCCTTATTGACCATGCGATAATTTTCAATCCAAATTTGAGGTCTCATCACGACCGATAGATGGTTAAATTGAAGGGGGGGGGGGTAACTATGAACAGGAGAAAAATACAAGGCTTGATTATGATTAGAATACTCTTGATGTGCCATGCGTGAGACATGATGATGCCGCCTAACTACGTATAACATGTATAAGAAAAAGGAGCAGACATTAAGCGCTGGCTTTTCTTTCTTGTACATGTCTGCAAAGCTGGTGTGATAGTCGATGTTTTCCGGGTTCCGCGGGAGCGAAATAGCTAGTCGATTCGTTCCTCGGAACAAAACGACTATAGTTGATTCGTTCCAGCGGAACCAGACGTCTGGTACTACTTTTGGCCGATACGTTACGAAAGCCGCCGTTTGGTTCCGACATTAGCCAAGAGTTTCGGGGTCATTTCAGAGGCCACGGAACGTTATTAGAGGGAGAGGGGAGCTGACACCCACACAGGCGAAATCCAGATCCTGCAGATAGGGCCCTAGTGGGGGTTCAGGGGCAGCACCCCCACCTCTCCCCGAACCCTTTGTGTTTTTCTGCTTTTAACGTCTATTTCTAAATTTACAATTTGAAATATAAGTTGCCCCTGAATTTTGATTATTATTATTATTATCAAGAGTATTATTACACAATGTCATTGTCAGACGTCTCTCAAGTATTTGTAAATGCAGTTTATATTGAATATTTTTAAATAACAGTCATTAAAAGCTCTGATAAATCTATATTCCGGATATTCTGATAGTGTCTGCAAAGGAATTAACAAAATGTTTATATTTCTATTTTGAGAAGTCTTATTCTCAATAAGTTATCCTAAAGCATATGCACTGTGGAAAAATGGGCAAATGCTTTGCCCAGCGTTGGGCTTATAGTCAACCCAATGAATTGTTAGCCGATGTTTTGCCCAAGGTTATTCATTTACCAACATATTGGCTTTTGCCTTTAGGTTCTATATTGCTCGGTTGTTGGTCAAATATTTTTAACCAATAATTTTTTTTTAACCAACATCAACTTACCCATTTTTGTCACATTGTGATTGCAAAATAATATCTAGCATCAAAGAAAATACTAGTACACTCTAATAAAATTCTCCCTTAAAAACAGTGGCGTAATTAGTCAAAATAATTTGAGGGGGCAGAACATGACATATGAAGCACATTTCTGAAAAGTTACCAGAAAGCGAAGAGAGCAATCCAAAAATCGACTTGTTTGATAAAAATGTTATTTTGTCATAGATCAGGACATATATCCGGTAGGTAATTTAATTTGTTCCCCTTTCCCTTTTTCTTTATTATCTTTTTTTTGCGTGTATTTTTTTTTTAAGGGAAAGTGGGGGGGGGGGGGGGGGCTACTGCCCCAAGCCCCATAACAGAATATAACAGAAAATAATAGCACCTAACATACTTTTTTTTCTTCATTTTACACATTGAAATTACAGTTATTATATCTTGTGTATAATAATTAATGTCATTATCTAATATGCTATAATAATGTTGAATTCTCGATGAACAGATGTGGTGAGTTCTAATAAATTACATGTAACTTTTAAATATTTCTTAGAAATTAGAGGAGCAAACAATTATATTTGACAGCACACTTTTACAGTGTCATACTCCAAGTGACACTTTTCTATTTTTCAGTAAGGACAAAATATCATTTGAATAAAAAAAAATACAACAGCAACAGCAACAACAACCTTAACAACATAAGGCTCATGCTTGTTGTCATGATCCCTTCCTATCAGGGCCCAAATGATAATGGTGTACTTGTTGTTGTTGTTGTTGTTACAGTTTATTTTTTGTTTTGATTTGTTCAGTTTTCAGAAATTGCATTAAAAATTTTGTGCCTGCTTGCGGTAGGGTGGAAAACACAAGTTCAAATCATTAATGCATACTAAGCACATTAATCTGCAAAATATGCTTAGCGTACTCAGATGAACTTCAAAAGAAAACAACATAATTACCTAAAGGGATTATTCGTAGAAAGGGTTTACGTTCACCATGTGGTAGGTCCTAAGGGACTATAGATAAAGTGGATAGAGATGGAGGTGAAATAGAGAGGCGAGAAATAGGAAAATTGGAGGGCAGAGTATCTTTCGAGAACTGGGTGAAGTCCTAAAAAGGACCTGTAAACCAGAAGAGGTGAGCGGATTGAGTTGGTGAAGAGATGAGGAGGCTTGAGTCGGCGGAGAAATGAAGACTTGAAGACTTATCGGGAAAAAAGTACGATTGTAGTAAAGTGGAAACTAATTTTCCATTTTATCTTGAAAATGTCACATAATATATGTAACTTTCAACTATTACCACATAAATATAATAAATTATGCCACTTATCCTTTTCTTCATAATGCAGTAATAAATATAAATCAGAAGTTAAACCAGTGGACATGGTTTCGAATATAACCCCTGCAATATACCCGCAGGACATTACAATTCCTTGACATTGACCCCATAGGACAATTATCTCTATTTACCCGATTTAACCCCCCCCCCATGAATACTAGAAAATTTAATTTTCAAAGAAGTTTTGGGCTTACTTATTTCATGCAGCTGCACAATACTTCGAAACTGCCCATAGTCTCTGCGCAGAAAGTCATAAAAAAAAAAAAACTCTGGAAATGTCCTTTGTGTGACACTTTTTACCGTAATTCACAATTTAATTTTTGTCTTTTTTTAAAGTGACGATATTTCGGCCCTTCGATCTTAGTAACGCACTGATCTGTACATAAAGATATTAAAAAAAAAATTAACAGCTCAAAAATCCTTTTATTGTGTCCTAATAATTTCAACATCTCATCTCATTTCAGTCCACATCATCATCATCATCCTTTACCCACACTCTGCCTGTATGTTCCCACACTCTCTGTATGTTTTCAGTCTGATCATGGATCATGGTCTGATATACTAATCTCCTCCCCTGCTGCGTCAATAACTCACTCAGATGGCAGCGAGCACCAGACACGTTATGTAACTGGTAGTCTGGAATGTAGATGTACCTGTATGTGAGAGTTGTTGTGATGGAATAAACTTACTAGCAGTTTGATTCTACATCGATGCAGTCATGAGCAGTGGCGTAGCTAGGATTTCATTGGGGGGGGGGGCGGTAGTAAGTAGTAAGCACGCGAAGCGTGCGAATCACGTGGGGGGAGGTACAGGGAGGGGGACTTAAGGAAGCTCTGATGTTGCTTTGTCGTTGTTCCTTGTCTGCTCCCGCTTTTCTTACGTTCTCTTACCTTTTTCTTTTCTCGCTCAATCTTTTTTTTCCTTCTTTTTTTCTTCTTTTTTTTTCTTCTTTTTTCTTCTTTTCTTTTTTTTCTTCCTTTTCTTTTCCCCCTTTTTTCTGGCGTTTTTGTGGGGAGGGGGCGCCCCCATCGCCCCCTGGCTACGCACCTGGTCATGAGTCTAGTTCTTTGTCTGTGCACAAAAGAACGCAAAACCTTGATTGATCTCTGAAGTCACTCCTAAAGAGTTTTATTCTTATTCACTCTAAATACACTCGTTCTCAAATCCACCCGCGTAACAAAGTGAATTCGTTCACTCCTTTTTGATGAGGGAAAGATCTTTAGAATTGTACTTGACACTTACAAACATTTAGGGAGTCATTGGGCCCCCTTAACAGAAAAAGCCACCAGTGTTTGAAAAATGTAGGCTGTTATTTTAGCAAACACACATATATTAGGGGTGAAAAAGATTAAAAACTCGTTTAGGTGTAAATGGACCCCTGAACAGAAAGGGACCATTTCCCCTTCCTTTTTGGTAAAAAACAAAACAAAGAGGAAGGCGAAAAAAAAAAATCAGGGTTTGATATTTCAAAAGCAAAGAATATATATACATTTAACCATAAAAACTCCTTCCACGTCAGCCCGAAAAGTATGGAGGCTTCGTTTATAATCAATCCTTCAGCTGACTTAAAAGTAGGGAAATTCAAGTTGGTGAATTGGTGAATGAACAAGACTGATTAAAACGGGGAAAAAAAGGTGTGAGATTTGGAAACGAATCGGATGACCAGCCTCCGATACATGAATGCATTAATTGATATACAGACACATAAAAGAAACTGAAATAAGAGTATGAAGAAGGATTCTGAAATTACCAACATAACAGCTGAAGCGAAAGGTTGGATACATCGTGTTCATTTAATGAATGAGAGTAAAATTTATAGATGTATGCTAAAAAAATTTCAAATTTTGACCCCGCCTCGCCCCCCCCCCCAAATGGGAACGAATGAATAATTGACTATGAGAGAATAACTTTATAGACAGGATAGAGTTATCGGAATACAAATCCCATTCCTGGCCGAGCGCCCCCCCCCCCCCACCCTCCACAAGCATATGCATTGGCATCCATAACTTCATTCAACTGACCTTATTCCCCGACCCTTCCCCCTCCCCGCCAACGCGTATGGCTAATCGATAATTAATATTGACCTTATGAACAGGAATCAGTGTATTCCTACTATATCTATTTCTACGTGTATACCAAATTCTGAAATAGGAAACGATGCTCGTTCTGCCATGGCTGATTTGGAGGAGTTTGATTGGCTCCAAAAGGTGACCAGAAGAGTACACTTTTCTTTAGGGGTGTTACCATGACGTGATACGTTAGCACAGTAGAGATTCGGATCGCCTTCGCAGCTAAATCCTTTGTGGAATGGTCGAAAAGAACGAATCGCCTGGTCGGAACCAATCGTCTATGACGATCGCATTTAGTCGACCAAAGCGGATCTAATCGGCGGGTAAATATTCAGGCGATTGGCTCCGGAGGATCCAATCGACTGCCCGGAACAAAACGTCTATGACACCGGTCTCTAGTTTTTGTAGCAAAAGGAGAATTGACATTAAACTGATGAAGTATCGTCTCATATTGTCCATCTTGCATGGAAAGATATATGAGTTAAATTGTGTGACATTCCTTCCATGAATTCCGACGAATTTTAGTGTAAAATGACTGAGTAAAACGTAATATAACGGTCACACTAACGGTACGCTATGACACCCCCACGCCCACGAGCTCGGCGTAAAACACACACGTGCACGTAAACGGAATGCCAGCTGGTTTTATGTGTGTGCGGGCACTGCGTGATGCTCCTTTGACAATGTTTTAGGGGTCCGAAAACTATAGTTTTGACATTTTGAATGTAAAATACACCCACCCAAATGAGTTTTTATTCAGTATCCTATACATCATAAAGGTTTTATGATACAGTCTCTCATCCATTTGGCAATGAATTGAAATAGCGAAAGTACTTTTCTGAGATTTACCAAAACTAGCTAGGGCCTACAAAATATGGGAAACTGCCCCTCGTTCGCCTGTCCTTCCATGCCTTCAAATTATATGAGCATCGTCTGCGTTGTATGTGATGTTTTTTTTTTTTTTTTTTTTTTTTCATCAACTGCGATATTAAACACATCTGTGGCTCCTATCCCATACCAAAGCCCCCGCCTCAAAGTCAGTTTTCATTTCTCCCAGCTAGTGCCTCTGCCCAACAATCATTTAAGTATTGATTCCACTTATAACAATTTCCTTCACCAGATATATCCTGAGGGAAATAAAACCTCGGTTTCGTGAATAATGTAATTTATGATCAAATTTACGTCAGAATTTATGTCAGCAGTCGTTGTTGATTGCACTCAAAATTTATTTAACCACGTCACTTTTAAGTTGTCCTGGTAGATAAGGAATTATTTGGAAGTTTCATATTTAATCATCTCCGGCAGTTCAGATGATTGAAGTACTAATATGTTCGCATTAAAAGTGGAAAAGAGATAGCTGCCCATATCACTCCCCATTTTGAAAGGAAAAAAAAACAACAACAACAACGTGCCGCAAAAATAGAACCCTAGACAATCAACAAACTATTAAGCAAGCAAACAACCCCCAAATGGCCTCTGTCATCCGCAAAGCTATATCCCATGAGGGGAGGCGGGACATATCTTCATTAGTTCAAAGTGTGTGGGGATACCAGCCAAAAAAGGGCACTCTTTGAAAGAGGGGACCGTCATATACAAGGGGTGAACACAAGAAGAAAAAAATATCGTTTTGATTTGCTACCAAAACTGGAGACTAGCTTTGGTGTTGGTACTTCAACTGTAAAAAGTTTTGATGTTTCAAAGAAGGAAGAATGTTTAAAGAAAGTCTTTTGATTTACGCAAGGGGATTTAGTGCCTTTTGTAAATAAACGAATTTGGATTTAGTGCCTTTTGGAAATAAACGTATTTTACCCATTTTCTACTTTCCTGAATTATTTTTTTTTAATTCAAATTTTCGGTGAAAATGGATTTAGCGCGTTTTGGAAATAAGCTCTTCATATTTCCTCCACAATATCTCTAAAGATGCTGCTTGTATCTCTTTGAACTCAACATAATTTGTGTCAAATACATTTTCTCATGATATATCTTGAGCTAAGAAGGAGTTTGTGCAGCTTGTCTCCTTAGCTCAAGATTATATCATGCGAAAATATATTTGACACTCCATTATGTTGAATTCACAAATATACAGGCAACATCTTTAGAGATAATGGAGAAAATATGAAATTTTGTGTATAAAACATTTTGAGAGTTGTCCTTCTGAACCTATCATTTTGAAGCAACATTGCCAATTTGAGGATCGTCCGTCATAGAGAGTAAACTGAGATTTCTGAAACTTTTATAACTTTCTCAATTCGTAAACGTTTTTGACGGAACTTTTTAAATTGCCTCTCTCTATCCTCTTTTTACAATATTAAAAATTCCCAGGGGTTTTAAATCTATTCCTTTATGATACTACAAAATTTGAAATATTTTCTCTTGCAATTAACGTGAGGTTCGGGCCTTTTTTTCGCGAAATGACTGTACTATAAACTCAGACTTTGGTTCCTTGTCTGGTACTGTCAAAAAGTGCTATTCAATACAAAGTTTCAATTAAGCTGCAATACATGCAAATATTGTTTTTCCTGGTTTGAGATCTATCAACATGATCAAGGGGGGAAAGAGGGGCCTAGCTAGAACATTTTCAGTGAGGGGGGGAGTGTAAGGCCTAAATTTTCCGACACATTGTTGATGGTGCCCCAAATTTGCCAACATTTCTGTTGTATTTTCAGTCTTATCTACCCCCTCCCCCCACATACACACACGCGCACGCACAAGAGAAATTCTTTTCAAATACTATCGAATATGTAGATCATTATTATTTTAATGGAATGATTACGGGCAGCCAGGCATTTTTGTTATTATTATCAGGGATTATATTATATAGGTTTTCCTGTTCAATTTCACCTAGACCCGGCTTCTGTTACTCTTCGGTCATCCAATTTCATCAAAAGGCTGTCAAGGTTTAAATAAGTGCATTCGATTTAGTGTCTCTTGTAAATTGATGTCTGAGAATAAAGACCTTGACCCTTCTGGCCCTTTTCGCATGTTCCAAACCGAGACATACTTGTCCCTTATGGAAATTATAGAGATGGATTACTTCAAGATGAAAAAGAAAGAAAACACTTAAATCAAAATATCCTTCTATGACATCCTCATATAAATCAATGCAAAATGATGAGAGACAGAGAAAATAAAACTGAACAAGGAAACTAATTAAGAGAAAGATATAAATGAAAGAAATAATAGAGTGGAAAGAAATTTATGTTCATGGCGCTCATCTCTCTGGACCTCTTTATTCTTCATGCATGATGTGACAAACAACATCTGTTTGTGATATTCCTGAAGAAAGGGTAGGTCTTTAAATAATGGAGCTCGATTGAATTCTACTAGTTCTGGGAAAATTATCATTTCTCCTCATTCTTCTCTCGTCTATACTGCCAGTGCCTTCATAATGAATGTATTTAATGCAATACCTGAGAAATATCTTAAACTGAATTCTCAGAAAACAAATTGATTGCTCCAACAGGATCTCCAGCTATTGTGTGTGAATGTGAATGAACAGAATGTAAATATGAATTTCCTTATGTTGGAAATTGTATGGACGTTCACGAATCTTATTGCCTCGTAAAGAAATCGGACGCGTATATATTGACGAATCTAAATGATCGTAAAAGAAGCGGTGGTGCCAGTTGATGAATTTGGATGCACATTGTATGAATCCCTTTGCCCCGAAAAGATATCGAACGTCTATAAACGAATTTGAATGACCGTTTATGAAAGTGCCATGCCCGCTGATGAATTTGGATGATCTTAAATGAAATTGCACGTCTGGAAGTGAATTCGCTTGCTTAGAATTTATATTCGAACGACCGATATTAATCGTTGTACGAAACGTGTGAATTTTGAATGCGCTATAATGAATTTGAGAGTCAAGAGTATGAAATTAAACGTAAAAACCTATCTCATTTAATTTGGCGGAAGTAACGCTTCTTGCTTGATTATCAGTGAACCATCATTTTAAAATTTTGTGAGAGAAGCGAGAGAGCCAAAAATAACCACCTTTGTCATGAAAGAAGTGTTATTTTTGTCATCATATTACGTTATCGGTTTATAGGATTTCAAAATGGTGTAGTCACTTCGCTGCCAAATATGACTCTCTTTTGGCAGATCGTTGGTCCAATTTTTGCTGTCCGAAACCACCCTATGAGAGAGCAAAGCAAAGCAAAGCAAAAAGAAAAAAAAAAAAAAAACACGGGAAGAATGATAAGTCGTTTCAAAGTACACAATGGGCCTTGTAGATATCTAAATTATATATTCGGTCATCTGACTTGCTGGATTTTTGTGTTTTCCCAAATTATCCTTTATATATACGAAAAAAATCTTTTTTTTTCTTCTTCTTCTTTCTCAATACTAGAAAGTTATTGGTATTATACTCTGAATTATCATGATTAAAGTGTTAGGAATCAAGAGAGGGGAAAAGATGATTTGCCCCCCCCCCCTTGATAGGGAGAAAATCTGTCCCTTTCTTTTGCCGCCACTGGTAGATCTAGATCGGGGATAGGCCTACACTGCTCCTGTATATCTGCAAGTGATTATGTAAATGAATGTAGAGACAATGTGAGAAATTTTAGGTGTTAGAATTAACCTAGTACTCTTTTTACACGAAAGTTGATCGCAGTACCACAAATTTTATTGTATGGGGGGGGGGGGCAAAAATAATCCCCCAAAAGAAGCAAACATCTGCCCCTTTTTTCATAGTTGATAGACATAATTTCTAAATACTGGCAAGGAAACATTGCTTCTAATTACTATACGACGGAGCGTAGCGACCGAGTAAGAAAATTTTGATTGTTGAATGCTGGAAGTTTGCATTTTAGAGCACCAGTCATACTGACATGCCTATTTTACATCGGTGTATATGATCCAAAATTTCTTCTTTTTTTTTTCTTCTTCCGAGGGGGCCCGGGGGGAATCGATTTCGCCCCCCCCCCTCTCGAATGATTGGGGAAATGCCCCCCCCCTGCCCCGCCGCTTCCGGCGCCTATGGTGGGAACTCTTGTCCCAAACTGTGAGCATAGTTCCTAATTTAGCATGTAGTCAGAGGGGCGATTGGGGCTCCTTTCCCCCTTGCCCTAGGTAATATACCTGCTCTTCATGTCCATGAAGATCCAGCATCTAGCCCCGGTGACTTTCTGACTATGTCCTGAAAATACGTAGCCATAGGCCATTAAAAGCATACAGAGTAGATCATATACTGACAAATCATGGATTTTATTCGCATTATCTATGACTACAATGTCAAATTTTAATATGACCAGCAAACAAACAAACTAAACACGTGTTATGAGTTACTTTCCCCTAACTTGAATGAACATATTTCGAATATGAATGCTGGAAATGCTGGAAATGACACCTCGACAGGTGACTGCGAATTTGAATACCAGTTAAGAAGTTTTTAAACAAAAGAGCCCTCAGATTAAACAATCCATCCCATTCGGCTGTAGCTGAACACGCCCTCAACACAGGACATAACATTGGATGGGATGATGCTCTTATCATTGACTTTGAGAGCAACTATTGGTCAAGAAAGGTGAAAGAGTCTATATGGATAAAGAGGATAAATCCTACACTGAATAGAGACTCTGGATATTCATTGTCACCTATCTTCGGTCCAGTGATCGCAAGACAGCAGCCAGCAACTATAGAAACAGTGTGACTGATCACTTGGCTTGGGAAAGTCCCAGTGGCGGCACCAAGGGTAGAGGGCATGGGGTGTACTTTGCCCCCCCCCCCTGAAATTTTGAGGACTGAAAAGAAAAATTATACAGTAATTTGTATTAATAAGTAGATGTTGTCATAAGCATCATATTCAAGCTGTGAAGTGCTCTAAAATACAATTTTCCGCTCTTCAAAACTTGAAAATTTTCTCACTCAGTCGCTGTTGGCTTTCTCGCACACTATTAGTTTGCAATGTAAATGTTCAGTTCATGATCTAGTTTTGATCAATATCTTTGTTCCATTAAGCATTACCTGATTTTACAAAAATTTCCCTCTATATCGAGTGTAACAGAAAAATGTTTATTGGGGCTACTAAAAGCATTGGCGTAAATCCGGGGGGGGGGGGGGGGGTGGGGTGGGGATATATCCCCCACGTCTTGGAGAGGGGGGGGGGGGTGGTGTGTACAAATATCCCCTTTTTAAGGAGGAAAATATATTTCGATTTATCAGTTAGTAAAAATTTTGAATATCTATCATAAACAACCATCGTATTTTAGAATTTGCAATTGAAAACCAAACAAAGGGATTATATTTGGCTAGCTCGCTTCGCTCGCTCGTCATATTTTATAATTTCTTTTCTAAAATGCAATTGAAAACCAAAAAGCGATTATTTTTTGTTCGCTCGCTTCACTCGCTCGCAAAACTGATATCAAAATGTGTGTAAGAGGAAAAAAAATCGTCCAAAAATTCAATTATCCCCCCACTCCTCAAAGTAAATTTTCGCCGGCGACTAAAGCTCGCGCTTCACGCTCTGTTTTTCCATACACGCAAAAAAAATTGACTGCCCCTGCCCCCAACATTTTCTTTTGCCCTCCGTTTGCCCCCCCCCCCCCCCCACTTTAGCAATCCTGGTGCCATCACTGGAAAGTCCACAGGAGTGGATGGAAGCTTGCCTACAAAATTTCAGGTTGGTAGAAGCTTACACTACTAATGTATGATTACCCCGAGCCGATGAAAGTTTTCTGTAACATCTACATGATCTATGAAACCCTTTGACGAGAAAATTAAATCAAATGATTAAACAGGAGAAGTGAATGATAGTTTACATGACAATTTGGGGGAATTTGAATGCAGAGAAAAGGAATTTGAATCACAAACTTGTGAATTTGGCCGGGAAATCCTATAGTAACATTTCCTTACACAGTGCATTTTATCGGCATCTTAAGTTTTCATATAAGAAATAAGCTATTGGCCAAAGACCGTTTACTCCTGAAAGGCCATCTATTTTAAGATCAACTTGCCAGCTAATAGAAACGCAAGATGCAAAGCTGTTTCCTTTCATTGGAATAGTATATCATGGGCATTGGCTGAGATACGTACAATGCGAGCGAGCGAAACGTGGCTTCGCTTCTTGGTTTCCTATTTTTCTTCCTTTTTCTTTCCTTTCTCTTCCATTCTTTTATTTTCTTTTATTTTATCTTTTTCTTTTCTTCCTTTCTTTTCTTTCCTTCCTCTTCCTTTTCTCTTTCCCCTTCTCTTCCCTCTACTTTTTCTTTCCTTCCTTCTTTTACCGACAGAGGTGGCGCATTTGCAGTGGGAAATTTTGAATGGGGGGGGGGGGGTGTCACCCCCACTATCGGCTGTCCTGGGGACGAATGGACATTCACCCTCGCCTTTCCTTCACATTACATTAAGTGTCGTTCAGTTTGTGTCTGATGAAGGCCTCTTTAATGAAAATGAAAATGCGATTTATTATCTGCGACTCCCATCCCATATAGGCCTACCAAAGCCCCCTCAAAGTCAGTTTTCCTTGCTCCCAGCTTGTGCTTCTTCCCGAACCCTCTATAAGTTTCGTTGCTGCTACCGCTTGTATTACCTAGTTTGCGTGCATGATGTAATTTATGGCAGTGTCAAAATTTATTTCCTCCATCGTTGATTGTATTCAAAATCTACTAAAACACGTCATTCGCAAGTAAAATATATATATGGTCCCTGCATGACTGAAATTAATTCATTAGTCGCACTTGGAATTATTTGGAAGTTTTACATTCATTTATCTCCTGCATTTCGCCTTTATAAACTGAAGTGTTCGCATTATTAAAACTTGAAAGGAGATAGTTGCCTCAGATCACTCATTTTTTTCCTTGATTTCTGAAGTAAAAAAAGAAAATGCTCCCTGTCACAAAGTTGTATCCTATAACGTGTATCACCCTGCTAATGCTGGCGGGACTACGATGGATCCATGGCCAAGCAAGAGGTAAGCATTTTGGACTATTCTCTATCATTCCCGACTTGTTAGAAGGGTGCATAAAGCACACCCTTTTATTTCCATAAACCCAAAGTACATTTATCTACCATGTTTACAGACGTTATTAGAAGATTCGTAAAAAAATGCTGGAATATGGATACATTGCTGGTATATTGGAGAGGGATGTATACGTGATTAAAGTAGGAATAAGATGAGAAAACGAAGGAAAATATAAAGTGAGATGATTATGAGAAGGAAAAAACAGCATGAGGATAAGATTAGGAAAAGAATAAGAGAAACTAGATAAATCAAATTTTCCTTGTTTATTCGTTTTGTGACGTTTAAGAAAATCGCGTACGTCACATGAAAAAAAAAATGTTCAGAGATGGAACGTGTATGATGGACCATTCCATCTTTAAAATGACTTCGATCCAAGAGGTATAATAGCATAATTAGTACTAGATTCCCTTCTTTCTGAAGATTCGCTTTTGCGGAGGTTAATAAATCCGAAAAACAAATGTCCTATAGAAGGGTTTTCAGTATTCTGTAGAGGTGTCGTGATCTATTTGGTACATTACCGGACTGTGGATTACATGGTTGATGTGCGAGTCCAACGTCGGCATTAATGTCTGTTTGCAAGAAAATCATCAGTATTTTACCAATCCTCACCCAGGTGTAATAAATGATAAATGGGTACATGGTTGGAAGAAATTCCTTGAAATGTTTAAGGGCCGTGATGGCGGCAATGCTCAAGCTTGGGTAAACGATAGGGGCGTTTCATCGATTTTTGTCCACTAGTACTGACAAGTTGTCGGCGCTGACAACTTTATCAGCGGCTGACAACTGATACCGATGTAAGGATAGTCAGGAATTGTCGGTTAAAACAGACTTTGTGAAAGTCACTGACAAGACTTGATGGAACACCCCCCCCCCTTCCCCTCCTCGGCAATATTTTTAACTGCTCAACAGATTGGGGCATGACACGTTTAAACTTTATGGCAAAAATGTTGGGGGAAAAAAAAAAACGCCTGGAGGAACGCTCGTTCTGGCAGCGCTCTGTGATGGCGTATCAATATTATTGGTAAAGCTCACGGATTATGCGTCAAGAACTCGTGTGTTTGAATCTCGCTCGGGATTTTTTTCTTTTTTCTTTTCTCAATTTTTGGTAACAGTGATGTTCAGGATGTTAATCTCGTCAAGAAAAGAGTTAACTTCGATTTTCACGTTTGAAATTCATTTTATATGAAATAATTGGTAATAATGGCGTTTATTTAGTCAAAGTTATTCGAGTATCGCACCACATTCTAACAGTAAAATATTCTACAGTCAAGTCGCTGATAACATTAAAACCCCAATCTGTGCCGCAGAAAAAAAAACATATCGCCCCCGGAGTGTCAAGTGTGATAGACATGAGCAGTGGCGTAGACAGGTTCTTACACCTGGGGGGGGGGGGGGGGATGATTTGCCGTTCATGAGAAATCGAGGATCAATTTCGTAACTGTACAGATACACACACACACACACACACACACACGCTTTTCTGTCGAACTCACACTTAAGTATAAACACACGCCCTCACCCACCTGCAAAGACCCCTGACACATTTTAGTTTTTATCTTGCGAGCGAGCGAGCCAAAAATAACCACTCTTCTGGTTTTCCGTCGCATTTTCGAACAAAAGATCTAAAATATCATGAGCGAGCGAAGCGAGCGAGCCAAAAATAAGCGCTTTTCTGATTTTAAATCGCATTTTCAAATAGAAATTCTAACATATGATGGTTGTTTATGACAGATTATTAAAAATTTTGATTAACGATTAATTCAAACATTTTTTCCTTTAAAAGAGGGGGGGGGGAATTTGTACACGCCACCCCCTCACAAAAAGGTTGGGGAATATATCCCCCACCCCCGCGATTTACGCCAATGATGCACAGACATAAATATAGAATATGGACTGACACACATTATTGCATATTTGCATCACGCTATTTATCTTTTTTTTTTGTAAATTATGTTGTTACACCACTTCAGAAAAACTGTGATAGCGCTGAAATTACCCAATAGTAATATACCCCCCCCCCCCCCGCTGTATACGCCCTTGGACATGAGCGCTATATAATGCGTATCAAGAATAGGTTTCTATACATTGTGTATTAATAAAAACGTTACACTTTTGAAAAAAAATTATGAAAATTATATTCCAAAATATTTCGAAGAGTTTTTCATGTTGATAGATGCTCAGAAGTCTCATCTGTCAAGTGCCACTCACAAAACAAATTATAATTCATGCTTGACCGAACACTGACTGTTTCTGTTCAGAGTGTGAAAAATGACTTGCGTCAAATTGAAAGAAGAGGGACAATTTAACCAGAGTCTAAACAAGTACTCAAATTTCTCTTTGCCACAGAATTGCCGGACTGCATGACAGTTTGACTGACTAATCGATTGTTTTGACATTTTATTTGTCAATAATTTTATCAATCAATGACTGATTGGCTGTTGATTAAATTAATGATTACCTTATTGATTCACTGGTGGATTGAGTGACTGAATGGTTGAATGAATGACTGAATGGTTGAATGATCGATTGTTTGGGCATTTTATTTGTTAATGATTCGATCAATCAATAATTGATTGGCTGTTGATTAAATGATATACCTTATTGATTAACTGGTTGATTGACTGACTGGTTGGCTGAATGGTTGAATGACTGACTGCATGATGCATCAATTGACTGATTGATCTACAGTTGAGCCTAATAAAAGAGGAACTATTAAACAAGCAGTCCGAATAAGTACTCCTATTCAAACAAATTGCTCTTTTGCATAAAAATGTGATAAAGTTTTGATAGTCTAGGAAGCTGTAATAAAGTTTTTATCACAATTTTAGTGATTTCACTGCTTTATGCATGAGTGAGAACCTATGTGCTAAATTACATCAAGATCTTTAAAGAACGCAATTCACAACTCACAGACACATGCCAGTCATTCAATCAAGAATAAAAGTACCAAATCAATAACACTTCAGATCATTCAGTCAGTCAATCAATCGATCGATCAATCAATCAATCAATCAATCAATCAATCAATCAAAAATCAATCAACAATCAGCCCACTGATACATCAACTGATAGATCAGTCAGAGCATCATGCAGTCAGTCATTCAACCATTCAGCCAACCAGTCAGTCAGTCAATCAACCAGTCAATAAGGTAATAATAATGAACACCCAATCAATTAGCAATCGATCAAATCATTGACAAATAAAATGTCCAAACAATCAGTCAGTCAATCAACCTGTCAGGCAGTCGGGCAACTCTGTAGCAAAGAGCAATTTTGAATGGGAGTACTTGTTTAGACTGCTGGTTTAATTATCCCTCTCCTTCCAATCTGACGCAAGTCATTTTTCACACTCTGAACAAAAACAGTCAGTGTTTGGCCAAACTTGAATTAAAATTTGTTTTGTTAATGGCACTTGATAGATAAGACTTCTGGGCATCTATCAACATGAAAAACTCTTCGTCATATTTTGGAATATAATTGTTATACTTTTTTCAAAAGTGTAACGTTTTTATTGATACACTCTGTATAGTTTGAAATTTTCTCGAGTTTTTCATTTGTACGGAAGCTTAAAAGTGCCCCCAGAAGCCGAGATAATTTAGGACGTGAAGACGAGAAGACGAGACGAGAAGACGAGAAAAACAGTCAAGAAGACAAGAAGACGAGGCAAAGAAGACAAAAAGGCAAGATCCTGGATCTCGTCAAGTCGACTTCCGAAGGACAAGATGACAAGAAAACAAGATCCCGGAACTCGTCAAGTCGACTTCTGTAGGACGAGAAGACAAAGAGACAAGATCCCGGATCTCGTCAAGTCGACTTCTGTAGGACGAGAAGACATTCGTCATTCAGAAGTCAACTTGATGAGATCCAGGATCCTGTCTTCTTGTCTTCTCGTCCTACAGAAGTCTACTTGACGAGATCCAGGATTTTGTCTTCTTGTCTTCTCGTCCTGAAGAAGTCGACTTGATGAAGTCCAGGATCTTGTCTTCTCGTCTTCTCGTCCTACAGAAGTCGACTTGACGAGTTCCGGGATCTTGTCTTCTTGTCATCTTGTCCTCCGCAAGTCAACTTGCCGAGATCCAGGATCCTGTCTTCTTGTCTTCTTTGCCTTGTCTTCTTGTCTTCTTGACTCTTTTTCTCGTCTTCTCGTCTCGTCTTCTCGTCTTCACGTCCTAAATCATCTCGGTTTCTGGGGGCACTTTTAAGCTTCCGTATGTTTGGGACAAGAAGTCATGATAACGAGATGTTGAAACTCGGCAAATCGACATGTTTTTACGGAAGCTTAAAAGTGCCCCCAGAAGCCGAGATAATTTAGGACGTGAAGACGAGAAGACGAGACGAGAAGACGAGAAAAAGAGTCAAGAAGACAAGAACACGAGGCAAAGAAGACAAGAAGACAAGATCCCGGAACTCGTCAAGTCGACTTCTGTAGGACGAGAAGACAAAAAGACAAGATCCTGGATCTCGGCAAGTCGACTTCTGAAGGACGAGAAGACAAGAAGACAGGATCCTGGATCTCATCAAGTCGACTTCTTCAGGATGAGAAGACGAGAAGACAAGATCCTAGATTTCATCAAGTCGACTTCTGAAGGACGAGAAGACAAGAAGACAAAATCCTGGATCTCGTCAAGTAGACTTCTGTAGGACGAGAAGACAAGAAGACACAATCCTGGATCTCATCAAGTTGACTTCTGAAGGACGAGAAGACAAGAAGACACAATCCTGGATCTCGTCAAGTCGACTTGATGAGGATGGGAAGACAAGAAGACAAAATCCTAGATCTCGTCATGAAGACTTTGTTTGGATGAGAAGACAAGAAGAGAATATCGCGAGTCGTGTCATGACGAGAATACAAAATACTAGATCTCATCAAGTCCTCTTCTTGAGTACGAGAAGACAAGAAGATAAGATCCTGTATCTTATCAAGTCGACTTGACAAGACCCGGGGTCTTGTCTTCTTGTCTTCTCGTAATGACGAAGTCGATTTGACAAGATCCGGGATCTTGTCTTCCTGTCAACTCGTCCTCACCAAGTCGACTTGACAAGATTAAGGACCTTGTCTTCTTGTCTTCACGTCCTGACGAAGTCTACTTGACGAGATCCCGGATTTTGTCTTCTTGTCTTCTCGTCCTGAAGAAGTCGACTCGACGAAATACACGATCGTGTCTTCTCGTCTTCTTGTCCCGAAGAAGGCGACTGGACGAGATCCAGGATTTTGTCTTCTTGTCTTCTCGTCCTTCAGAAGTCGACTTGATGAAATCCAGGATCTTGTCTTCTCGTCTTCTCATCCTGAGGAAGTCGACTTGATGAGATCCAGGATCCTGTCTTCTTGTCTTTTCGTCCTTCAGAAGTCGACTTGCCGAGATCCAGGATCTTGTCTTTTTGTCTTCTCGTCCTACAGAAGTCGACTTGACGAGTTCTGGGATCTTGTCTTTTTGTCATCTTGTCCTGCGGAAGTCGACTTGCCGAGATCCAGGATCCTGTCTTCTTGTCTTCTTTGCCTCGTCTTCTTGTCTTCTTGACTGTTTTTCTCGTCTTCTCGTCTCGTCTTCTCGTCTTCACGTCCTAAATTATCTCGGCTTCTGGGGGCACTTTTAAGCTTCCGTATGTTTGGGACAATAAGACGAGATGACGAGTTGTTGAAACTCGGCAAGTCGACTTGTTTCGGACAATAAGACAAGATGGCGAGTTGTTAAAACTCGTGAAGTCGACATGTTTGGGACAAGAAGTCATGATAACGAGATGTTGAAACTCGGCAAATCGACATGTTTGGGACAATAAGACGAGATGACGAGTTGTTGAAACTCGGCAAGTCGACATGTTTGGGACAATAAGACAAGATGGCGAGTTGTTAAAACTCGTGAAGTCGACATGTTTGGGACAAGAAGTCATGATAACGAGATGTTGAAACTCGGCAAATCGACATGTTTGGGACAATAAGACGAGATGACGAGTTGTTGAAACTCGGCAAGTCGACATGTTTGGGACAATAAGACAAGATGGCGAGTTGTTAAAACTCGTGAAGTCGACTTGTTTGGGACAAGAAGTCATGATAACGAGATGTTGAAACTCGGCGAGTCGACTGGGACAAGAAGACAAGAAGACGAGTTGTTGAAACTCGTCTTTAGTTAGAGTTTCATGACTGTAATAGTTGGAAGTTTTGTGATTTAAAGGAAATTTCAGTAAATTGTTAAAGTTATAGAGCAGCATTTGGAATTAGACCTTACTATTAAAAAGGTTAGCATGGTTAGTTTGAATACTAAATTTCATCTATACCTCTCATGTCAGACCTAGATCTAAGACTATGTCAATGCCTGGATTAATTTTTTTAGTTATCAAACGACAAGGATCCATGCCACCATTTTATAAAACGGTCCAAACACACTCGGATGTATAATTCTTACTAACGCCCTCTGGCATGTGCATTATTTGCATGATATCCTTAAGTTTTTATTACTATTCCAAAGCAGAACCCCTATGATGAAATGAAATCTTATTCATTTACAGGATCAAATGAGACAGAGACAATGACACCTTGCTATCCTGCAATATGTCAGGAATTCCGAAACGGAACAGGTAATATTTTTATTTTCATCAGTATGTATACAAAAAATGATACTACACATGAACAAGTCGAAGGCCGGATTTTGTGATTTCGTGTGCCCAATACAAAACCAAGTATTGTTGATTTCTGAAAATAAACTGACATGATATTTTATCAGTTTATGTTTGATTCAAGATCAAAGCTCTGGGCTATCAAATTAATACAGTGGTCAAATATTTATAATTTGAGACGGGAATGTTAAAGAATGAGGCAAAATAGCTTTAACTTGCATGCGTGCCCACAGTTATTATGAAGATGATGTTAAAGACATAGTGTAAAATCCCCAGTAAGAGATCGGGTTTTAGCAATTTTTGGCAAGCATCTCACTCACGGCACCGATACACACAAGATACCCTCTTGTATGTACGTCAGTCAGCAACGTCAATAACAACAGCGATGTCAACAACCTAGAACAAAGTGGAAAGAACTATCGGTACATATTCTACACGACTCATCACACGGTTGTTACATAACCAGTAGGTCACTCGTTTAATGGTACCGTGCCCTTTAAACATGTTAAAGAAGATTCATTAATTTTAAAAACTGACATAAATTTCATCATTGTGTATGAGAAGCTTGGATTGGTTTGTAAAAGATCAATGCTTAGAAACATTCGAAGTAATGATTTTTACCAATTACAAAGCGCTAAAATACAGCCCGGATGAAGAGCTATCCTAACGCCGCTGAGATCATGTTTGACGTCACGGGCGGGATGTTGATTGTACAAGCAGACGATGTCTCATAACATCTCACAAACTTTCAGTGCCTGTTTTGTCGTCTTCTCTTCAGTTATTTCTCTCACTTTATTAGCGTAATTCTAAATATTTAATCTATTATTTTCTCTAAACCCCATGAATGGTATTATTTGGATGGAAAATGAGGCGTTAAAATAATAAAGGAATCAATCGCTTGTAAACAAAATAGACGCCATTGCATTTTCAGCTGCATAAAATGCGGTATGTTCGGCGTTTCAAGAGAGAGTAAATACCGTCCATGCAATCATTCGGCAGGCTTTTCAATTTGAAAGTGTGGTTTTCTTTAATTGTTCATTAACCCTTATCCTGCGTATTTACAGAAAATGAGGTTTCAGTTATCAGAATCGTTTTCACTTCCCTTTTAGAAATGCGTGAAAAATGAGTACATTTGAATACACTTAATGCTTTATAATTGATAAATACTTGCACTCAGGTTATGTTCATTCTTTATGGAAAGCCGTCTGCTTGGACAGGGTTGAACCCGTTCGTGACATCGTTATTTTTCTGGCGAATCGCTCGTATATCAAAGATGCTGGGAGGTGGTTTTATTTGTATCATTTTTTAATTACCTGATATGTAGTTGACGAAAAACTGATACGATTGCTATCTGTTAGCTTTCAATTTCTAGTGATAGGCCTATATTATTTGCCATATTCATGATATTTGTGATTTTCTTTGAATGTGTACTTTAAAACGCAATTATGCAGTCAGTTTCTTGTATTATGGCCCCTCCAGACCCTAAATGCACCTAAATAATGTAACTTATTTTATGTTAGATATATGCCAAGTAAATTAGTACTGTTGAACTGTTTCGATTTGTACACATGTCTTTATTACCGTTTAACCGCTTTCTTCTTTGCAGACCGCTTTTGCAAAGGCATGTCCTCGTCAGGGTGTAGGTCTAAGCCTGATCTTTTTTACTTAGTCGTAGGAGGGTTTTATAGTAAGTGATCCCTTTCTTATAACATTCGAAATATTGTGTCATATAGTATGTCTATGAAACTTTGAAGATATCAAGGCTATTTAAAATCTTGATCTAAAATCTCTTCATATAGCATGTATAGTGAAAATACCAAGGTGAGTGATAAGTGAATAAAGGAGAAAAAAACCCTCTTGTATATTGCAGTAGCACTTCTTTGTTATATTTAAGGATAAAGGAGAAACATTAGTCTTAACTATAGTTGGAGTTATCAGTGTCCAATAATTTGTATTAGGCTAACTTAGTATGCGCTATACATGTATCATACTCGTTACCCCAATAAAAATGCGTTGTCTCTCAATATGAAAAAAAAATCTGTTTGCTTGCCAAATATTCCTTTTTACCTTTAGAATGTTGATCAGATAAGACGAAATAAACTGTATATCTCTCTTCCTATTCACTATCTGAGAGTAGAGTGCATCAAGAATTTTATGATAAAATGTGCCATATTCATAAAGTCCGCTGATTAGAGCGCCGATCACACTTAAGGCCAAACTTATGCGATCCGACTGCGACCGGATTATGGAGGAAGCAAGTCAAATTATCTTTATTGAGATCCGGAATAATAAAAGGAATACTCGAAATTTTGGTTCACAGCAAGCCTTTCAGTTTAAATAAAGGCCAAATCGGATTCAAATCGTGGACAGTCGCAAGGCTTTACTATGTCGTCGCAACTACGATTCGCAAGTGATTTCGCCCTTTCTTCTACTGGGAGGCTCTAAATAGACTGGAGGCTCGACTTTCGTATTCATAATTATCCCAAACTTTGATAATGAAGACTTTGCATTGTTTGAATTTGTATATAAGTGCTTTAATTTTTTTTTCAAAAATCGGGTCGCCGAAAAAAATTTTATGGTATATTGTGCTATGGGCTAAACTCATCATCAAGCAAAAATTATTATTTTTTTTCAAAATAATTGATTTTAAAAAAAGATCATATTATTATGAAAAATCATTTTCTTATGTCCACTCAAAAGCAAGATTTACTTCGTTTACCTATTTTCTAACAGATTCTTTTAATTTAATGTTCAAATTTGTACCGAATAAAAAACAGGCAAGTGTGTTGGGGCACAAATTGTCGCCGCTGCACAAATTGTCGCCGGCGTCAATCAGGGCAGAATTTTTTCAAAACACACTGCACAGATTGTCGCCGCTTACACAGATTGTCGCCGGTGTCAATCTGTGCTGATTGTGCAGTGTCCCGTTTTTCTCCCAGTTGGCGACAATTTGTGCTATGAAATTAAAACCTAACTGCACAGATTGTCGCCAATCAGTGGCGACACGAAGATTGTTAAAGTGGGGGGGGGGGGGCAAATGGAGGGCAAAACAAAATGTTGGGTGGGGGGGGGGCAAGGGCAGTCAATTTTTTTTTGCGTGTGTGGAAAAATCGAGCGTGAAGCGCGAGTTTTAGTCGCTGGCGTAAATCCACTTTGAGGAGTGGGGGAGGGGATAATTGAATTTATGGATTTTTTTTTCCTCTTACACAAATTTTAATATCAATTTTGCGAGCGAGTGAAGCAAGCGAACAAAAAAATAACCGATTTTTTGGTTTTTAATGGCATTTTCGAATAAATATTCTGAAACGTAACGAGCGAGCGAAGCGAGCGAGCCAAAAATGGCTACTTTTCTTGTTTTTAATTGCATTTTAGAAAAGAAATTTAAAACTATGATGAGCAAGCGAAGCGAGCAAGCCAAAAATATTCCCTTTTTTGTTTTCAATCGAAGTTTTGAAGAGCGGCAATTAGACCAAATTGATAGTAGACCAAATGGGTTTAGCCCATGTGGTATTAGACAATCTGAGAAGTAGACCAACTGCTTGTAGACCAAGTGGATATAAACCTCAAAAACTACACCGAGAATGCATGCTTCCCTTAATGTATGGCGACAATCTGTGTAAGCGGCGACAATCTGTGCAATGTGGTTTTGAAAAATTCTGCACAGATTGACGCCGGCGACAGTTTGTGCAGCGGCGACAATTTGTGCCGCAACACAAGTGCATGCGCATAGGTTAAGCTCGGTCTGCCAGCATGGGTATGGCGTGTGAGCATAGCTGTGGGACTCTGACTGTTTTTGAGATTGTGAGTTAGTATGAAAAGTCATTTGAAACACAGGCATACTGCTCTCGTCCTAACACTGACATCTATTTTACTCGTTATTAATGTAACAGTTCGGAGGGGGGGGGGGGGGGTGCCGAATCGGCAACGTCCCCTCTTTTGTCACCCAGCGGCCCCTCCACCTTATGAAACCCAGCGGCGCCCTCTTTTTTCAAACCAAAGCAAAAGTTTTTGGGTCAAACAGACACTTTAAAAAGCCGACTGGCCCCTCCCCCTCCCCTTTTAAATATGCTGAATGGTATTGTATTATACCCCCATTCCACAGAGAATTTTGGCTCTCGGTCACTCATCGGAAGCAAAGATTTTTCCTTCCGGTAACCCATCGAAGAGTATCGTATCACACTCCGATGTATCCGATTTGTGTTTGTCGACTATCAGGTCAGTGTCCGACACGTCGGGCGTGATCCGATGAGGCGAAATCGTCCGATGAAGGAACTAAGCTCAGAGCTTAGTTCGTCATCGGACGCCATTTCCGGTCGCAAATCGAGTCAGTGTCGGATGAATGGCGAGTCAGTCCGATGTGCGTTGGAATCATGTTGTGCAACTATCGGACGTGTCTGGCCGACGTCTGTCGGCAATCTGATGAATGTCCGATAATTAAAAGTCATCTGACACTCATCTGATTGCAATCTGCGGTCTGGCCGACGCGCCTGATAGACACCCATCACCAATTCGATTCTCATCGGAGGAAAAAAAGATATTTAGCACGGTCCGAATGCTTTCCGTTGTGACATCGGAGGGTAATCGCTCATTAACTCAACTACCATCCGACACATATCGCATAGCAAGCGGTAACATCTGACAACCAACGTATTACGAACGGAGGGTCAGCCGACACTCATTTCGCAGATTTTCATCCGACACTGCAGCATCGAGATCATGAAGATGGCTCCAAGAAAGAACAGAAATGTTAGAGGACAGAAGCCAAAGAAGAGACCATCCAGCACTCCACAACAATCTCAAGTTCCAGAAGATTCCTCGGTGCCTCCTCTGAAGCTGCAGGATGCCTTAGGGGCAGGCTAACTTGAGACCAAGTTCAAGGGTTCTCCTGCGTTGGTATCACCCTTCGTGAGTCTTGGTGCGAGTCTCTGGAGTAGTTCATCGAAAGAATTCTGGCGTAAATCCCCAAAATGGAAGAATGCCGTTGTATTCGCCATACTCAATTCATTCATGAGTCTGGTGCAATGCCTATATAACAGCCTTTTATCAGCTTGCAGCCAATGTCGAACCCAATAACTACGTAGTCTTCTTCGCCTTCTTCTCATCCTCCTTCTCAGGACCTCAAGGATGATTGCATCTTGTTGCATAGTTTGTTGCTGGAGCATAAACAAACAGACCAGGGCTGCAGCGTTGCGAAGATCCATATCTAGTACTGTCAGGAGGTGCAGCCCGCTTTTATACTCGACTGCCGATTTTGGCGACAAATCCGACCAGTATTGGGCCAGTGTACCCTACGAATAGTAACCGATGTGTCGGACTGGTGTCGGGAGAGTGCTAGAAGTGTTATATTAGTATAAGATCACCCTCGAATGCAATCCGACCGCAATCATATCAATCGGACGCCGCCGATGAAAATGGCGGACGGACATCGGGCCACTACCAGTCTTTCATCCGATCACCACGATCAATGTTGGATCTCTATCGGATTTTACGGAAAACGGGGACCCCCAAAAGAGGATGTCGGGTTAATTTTCATCGGAACTCATCGGAACGCTGACTTTTTTGCGAAATTTGGATCAGATGGGCTTCAGATCTGGTTCCGATGGTCAGTGGAATGGGGGTATTAATAATATTACAACATGAAGAATGACATCTGGCTTCCTTTGAGAGAATATTGGTTATGTTTGATAGCGAAATCTTTATGTTTCACACATTAACGCTAAAGCCGGGTAATTAGGAGAGCAGGGCCCTCTGGGAGAACAGTAGGCCTATCTAGTACCGAAGAGGCTACCCTGAGATATATTATTATTATTATTGTTATTATTGTTATAGTTGATGTCGTTGTTATCATTCTTATTATCATTATTATTTTTTCCACAACTTGATGTTCTGTTGGAATATTGAACAGTAAGTGTAACCGATTTACCCCCCCCCCTTTTTTTCCCCACGAGGGCTCCGGACCCCATATACCAATGGCGTTTATTCCGTCAGAAATAGTTGAAGTATCACAGCTATTCCTGAATGCAGTCGGCTGATACTAATTCCAGCCCGAAACTCTCGTGTGAAAAAAATGCCAACCAGCCATCTTCCAGAGCTATCTGTTTTTATATCTTCTTCCAATTGTTTACTTCTCATTCTAATTCAAGACTTTCCGTAGGGTATGAGCTGTCCCGAGCAAGCTTTACCTTCTGTATCGTTTCAAAGGACACCTCAACTCCTGAGTTTTACATCATTAAATTGTTCTCTGTGACTGGTTCTGCCCGATATTCGTACCATTTTTCGGGATGTGTTATTAAATCCTACTAATTGGCCAGACCCAAGTGAACTGCAGCTGCCACTCTAGCAAGTTTTACCTTATGTATCGTTTCAAAGGACACCTAGACTCCTGAATTTTACATCATTAAATTGTTCTCTGTGACGGGTTCTGCCCGATGTTCGTACCATATTTCGGGATGTGTTAAATCGTACTAATTTGCCAGACCCCAGTGAACTGCAGCTGCCACTCTATCATGCTTTCCTTTGTTTTCACTCATGTCTGTGCATTCACTCATTAGATGGGTTAGTGTCTCGTCTTTGTCATCCCACATTCTGCATGAGGAAAATATGTGCTGCTTCTCAGTTTTGGTTCTTCGGAAGTATTTGTTCTTAGCACCTGGTCCTGAGCAGCAACTATTGAACATATACTTTCCGTCTCATTTTTTCAAACTTTTTCGTTCCAGCCACTGCCAACTCTCTGGTCCAGCAACTCCTCCATTGTCCTCTGTCTGCCTTAAATGCTGTCCGTGCATCACCTTCTCTTTCCCATCCTTCCATTCTTATATTTCTTTGATCAGATGTTTTGCTTTCATATCCTCTCCTTTTTTCAAACCGATTCTTTGACTGCCGTCATGATAGCATCCATCTGGCCTTCGATATAGCAGTAGAGGCTTTTTCCTCATGTCTTATAGTCTCCTCTATTCCAACCAGACCACATCATCCACTATCTTTTGACATATTATATATCTTATTCATCTTTATTTCGATAAAACAACAAAGGTCCTCTGCCAGAAGGTGAGGAAACATTCCTCTCAACTGGCAGGAGGCAGGGTCACAAATTATAGTTACAAGTACAATATATATATATAAATCAGAGTTGGTAGTATATATATATATATATATATATATATATATATATATGTATATAGACAAAGCATTGAAGAATTAAAAGAAATAATAACAAAAACAATCAACGAAAATGAAAACAACTGATATAAGCTTGTACATGTCTGTCATAGCATCATACATCCAAAAGCAAGTGTTAGCCTATCATTTGTTTCAGGAATATGTATATAAATGTGTATAGAAATCAAATTGAATGGATATTCAATTTTATGTATATATACCATGATAAGACATAAGAAAGGAATAGGGCAAAACTGAAGAATAGATGAATAACGAAAATAAAATACACGACTGGTTTGGAATACCTCCAATCAGAAAATCAGTTTAACGATGATATTAATAATTCTATCTCGGCCTGCCTAACGATTGCATATTATGTTTTACGGTAAGCACGAAATAGGGCTCAAGATACATTCTTATGTTCAGTAAGACCTAGTCAACCGGAACGTTGAGCATTTTTGGATTTATCCATGTTGGTTCATCCTTTGAAATAAACAAAGAGTAGCTTGACATCACGCTTAGTTTGCTTACGTTTTTCAACACTGTTTTTGTACTTTTACCCCTTTTCATTTTCTTCAGAAGGGATTTGATTCTTCCCTTGTTTTCTCTTGATACATATCCCCTCGAGCCTATCTTCACACAAAGGAGATCACATGAGTATCCTTGGTCTCTGATGTCATTGGTTAGGGAAGCATATCTGTTACACTTTGTCCTCGCGTCGGGCGTCTATGTTCATTTCGAAGGGGACAGTCAGTTCTACTATTACAATTTCTTTGTTTTCCGTCGAATGGACGACTAGATCAGGTCGCTGTTGGGTTGGGAGGATATTTTGTGGGATCGTGGGTTGGTTAATTCAATCGGGAAGGTCAACTTAGAGAGTGTAGTCTCCAGTTAGTGATTTCTGTAGGTATTGGTACATAAAGTTCAGGATATTGTCATGTCGCCATGTATACCTGCCCTGCTCTAGCATAACTTTACACCCATTTAAGACATGATGGAGAGTCTGTTTATTTATATGTTTAAACTATTTCACTTCTATTTTAATTATTGCTGTCATCAATTCATTATTATTATAATCATCATTATTATTATTATCATTATTGTTATCATTATCATAATTATTATTATCATTATTATCATTATTATTATTATCATCATCATTATTATTATTATTATCATTATTTTTATTATTATTATCATTATTATCATCATTATTATTATCATTATCATTATTATCATTGTTATTATTGTTATCATTATCATTATTATTATCATTATTATCATTATTATTATTATTATTATTATTTTACTAGGCCTGTTATCTTTATCACTGTTAACTATATTTCCATTATTCATATTTGTATTTTTATACTTGTGAGCACACTACATTCAATAAATAAAAAATTATCATTTTATCACATATCATTATATATTGTTCTATGTTTATTTCAAATGTAATGCTTATACATGTTTAAACTCTTCATTATACTCCTGGTTATTACAATAATTGCATTTTTTATTTGTATTTTGTTGGAAATGAAAATGAATAAGTCAAAAAGTTCAAAGTTCACTGATTTGCTTTTTTTCTCCTTGGTCTACTCATTTTTCAGTTGATTGCAGTGATATACAGCAGGCGAGCAAGCCGATCTCTTTAAGATGCATGTAAGTATGGTTCCAGGCAATTAAATTTTCTCATGTTTTATTCATTGAATGAAAAACCCCACTTATTAGTTGGCCTACTATGGAACGAAAACATCAGTATTATCATCTCAGTAATCAAAAGGAATGTCAAAGAAATCAAAGAAATCCACAAATTATTTCGCCATACATCTTGTCTCCTATAATCAGTGAGTGAATCTGATGCGATTTTTCTGGTCCTAGTAATTATAGTGTAAATGAAAAAACCCTGCCTTATACACAGTGTCCTACTCGTCATTCAAAATGAAGGGTTGGGAATTCTAATTTTTCATTAAGAAATTAGGTTAGTCACTTTTTACAGCCGCGGATCCAGGATTTGATTGGGGGGGGGGGGGGGGGTGCCATGGCCATGGAAATTTGGCGACTAAAAAACAAACATTACATTCGGGCATGTCAACTTCCCGTCGCGGAGAGCTTATAAGAGGGGGGGGGGGGGTGCATAATTTTTTTCCCGTGTGTCGTAAAAACCGTATTAGGGGAGTAGGCGTATCCTATTATCATATTACTGGTCCAAAAATAAAAATCTAAATTTAGCGACAAACCAAAAAAAATATGATTATCAAAAAAAATAAAAAAGAGGTTGTACAATTCAAATTCAAATTTAAATTCTAATTCTAATTCAAATTCAATTTTTTTTTCATTTTTTCACAAAAATCAACAACAAATTTACAAAATATATTATAAAAAGAACAAAGTCTAGGGAGCCAAGGCCTGTTCGCCCCCCCCCCCCCCCGATCCACACCTGGACTTCCTACTCCTGAGTGCAAGTCCAGGAGGCGGCCTTGGACTAGAAGTCGGAGGATTTCCGGCAGCCCCCACCCCAATGACCCAATGACCCAACCAATACAGTTATAATACTGTATATCAACTATGGTGGCCCTGACGTACGTTCGACAACAGGTCATGTGCACCGTGAATTTCGCGGCCAATGGACGCGAACTTTGTGTCCCAGTCCCGAAATTCGCAAATAAATTCGCAACGAAAATCGCGAATTTCACGACTTGGCGCCTATTTGTTAGGCACCCTATTTGAGCACACTGCGTGTCAAAGATGTATTTCCTTGTTTATGTGTAAAGAGTCCGAAAGCAATTTTTGTGTTTTTTAAAAACATGACAATAAAAATCAAATTGAAAAAATTGAATTGAAAATTACCTGAGCGTACTTCAGGGCAACCATAATCAACGGTCCTTTCACCACAAATCAACTGGCCCGCAAGCCAACACATGAAACGGCCTGTGGGGAAAAGTCCCAAAACTCCTCTTAGCTAGTCCGCACCTATAACTTTTTCTCTGTTCTGGAAGGTAGGGTACCTTCCCTGCAACCCCATCCAACCACATCTTATATGATACAAAATTTAAGCAATCAATCAACATTCAATCCATCCAAATTTAGAGACAGTTTGACACTACAAATTCACAGGAAGAAATCCGAGTTCACCGTGTAGGGTGGCGTCCCGGTTAAACAACGAAATTGCCCGCCCAGATTGCCCTCCCAAACATTTTTAATCCGTAAAGCGGTTAGCGGTAGATCTTTGATACTGCAAGATAGGAGAATATCATTAAACATACACATACTAAAGCTTTTCGACATGCAGTTGAAATGAGATTGTACGGCATGAATGAACAGAAAGCCGGAAATCAAACAAAATTTAAACGATAACCAAAGAAACAAAAACACACGAGGAAATAACTGGGCTGACTGGCTGACATTAGCAATTTATGAGCATACAGAAATTCTCAAGGGAGCAATGCAGACAACTTGACGATCTTGCGAATTTTGGATAATGAGGTTCTTTTTACGTCTTCCTCACATGGGATACACAATATATCAAATGCAGCCAGGGCAAGTGCCCCCTGCTCCCCCTTCGTATTCGCCTTCGTCACTGAACTTCTATATTAATATCAAATAATATTTGTTTATTAACACATCAGTATAAAAGAAAAATGCAAGTTATTATCGCATTTTCTCACATTATAAATGCCTTTTTCAGAGTTGATTTCATTAGTATATTCCAATATCAATTGTTATTTACATAACGAGTAGATTTTATGTTAGCCTAAGTGATGGATCCTATCTGAATTGGTGTAGCCTAAATAGATCAAAGGAAATGAAATGGGATAAATAACTTTATGCGTTCCGTGTGGTGTTCAAAGTAGTTTTTTTTATTTTTTAATGAGTAACCTGAAATTTTGTTGTTCGATTTTACATTGTTTAGGAATATGACATCAAGTAATACATCCGGAATCCCCTGGACCCTTCCTGATATAATAGGAATGTAGGTACATTTCTTTGAACCAGTGAAGAATAAGAGGCTTAGTGCCAGAGACAATACAAAAAATTAACACAGAAGTAAAAGATTGTATAATGAAAGAAAATGTCGATATATCATCATTATAATTTATCACCATTCAATTTTGAAATATATATAGGCAGGTATTATCATTGTTGTTGTTAATATTATGATCATTACTATCATTATTTTCATTATTATCATTTTTTTATCATCATCATCATCATCATCATCATCATCATTATCACTACTATTATTATCATTATTAAAATTCCAGATTGCGTTTGTGGATAATTTTTGTCTCTGTTAACATTTGTGCAAAATAATTTATTAGATACTTCTGATGCTGTCCTTTCTTCAAGGCATTCTCCTTTAATCAGGAGGAGAAAGTGCGAGGTATTAAAAAAAACACGGTACAACGGTTGAGTCATTCGAAGTGATAAAGAGAGGTAAACAACATGAAAATGGTTTCAGTACCAGTTCTAGTAGTTTGCATTGTTGCTGATAATCTACCATTTATTTCTTTGTCCAGGAGATTTACTGGATTACAGATTCATTGGCTGGAACAGAGAGTCTTTTCAAGTTTCACATACCTGCGCTATCTGTATGTATTGTTTTTTGCAAAGTTTCCCAGAATTTTTTTTTTTTTACGGTATCACTGAGTCACTTTTTCTTCTTCTTCTTCTTCTTCTTCTTCTTCTTCTTCTTCTTCTTCTTCTTCTTCTTCTTCTTCTTCTTCTTCTTCTTCTTCTTCTTCATCTTCATCTTCTCCTTCTCTTCTTGATCTTCATCTTCTTCTAAAATCACGCTGTAGCTTCTTGATTTCATTTTCTTACTTCAGGCCTATATGCTGATATCCGTATGCCCAATATGACTGGTGGCTACTATTACTACTCATGTAAAGAATTTCAGTGAAATTGTTTTATCTAAAAATCTGTAATGTGGTCAAATCCAAGCACCTTGTTTGCATGTTTAGCTATGAGTATATACCTGCGTTATGATACTTTAATTATGCAAATAGTAAAAATGATATAGGCTGACACGGGGTGTCATTTTGATTGAGTCTCTTACTTCTTCTCTTTCCCATCCTATTCTTCTTCTTCTTCTTTTTCTTCTGCTACCACCTCAATTTCCCTTCATAATCTTCTTCTGTTCTTCTTCTCTTCTCTTCTCTTCTCTTCTCTTCTTCTTCTTCTCTCTCTCTTCTACTTCCACATCTCAATTTCCCTTTACCTTCTTATTCTACTTTCATAAATGGATCTGTGTCTGCTTTTATGAGAGAAAATCAAATGAATAATCCGGAAAAGGAGTAAAACCATATCAAATTTCACGCAAGAAATCTCGTTCATGTTAAGTAAAGAAATATTGAATATAAATTCATTCGTGATGGTATTACTTGTATTTGGACAGTCAAATCCTCGAATATTACATTTAGAATTTAGACAAACATAATACATTCCTGAAAATCAGTTCACTGTCATCAGAAGTAGAAAGAAAAAATGTCGAGGAGAGTGACGAATTGTGACCGAAGGGGGGGGGGGCTCATTCGCTCACAACTCGCATTTTTTTTTTCTTTTTTTTTTACGACAGAGTTTTGGAATCGCTTTAAAGGAGGATAACTCTATCGATTTTCCGTCCGATATCATCAAAATAGCGCGCATATTCATAACATGTCGTTGAAATTCGTGTGATTTTTGGAAACCAGCTGTTCTCACGGTTCATCTTTAAATTTCAGATATCATGTTCATCTTTGTCAAACTGAATTCAGCTAGGTGACTAAGTATCGTCATATTTAGCAGAAGCCGCGGAGCGTTTTTGAAAGTGGTTGGGGGGGGGGGGGGGGGGGGCTGAGCGTACAAACCAGGATAATCATTTCCGCGTTTTTGTACGGAGGCCAACGTGTCTACTGAAAAGGTGGGGGGCGGTGCCCCCCCCCCCCCCGGTTTCGCGACCCCTGTTTAGACAGAAAATATCCAAAGATACAAAATCTAATGAAGGGAGAATATTTTTCTTTTGAAGAGTACCCACGAAATGAGATATACCGCCTATCTACTTCTTCTCTTTGCCGTAAGCAAGATTTTTGCAGAAAAGTATGGTTAATAATGCGTCAGTGCATCAGATTATCCCGAGGATATGGGTTCGAACGTCTGATAAATACTTGATATACAATTATATGCATTGTTTTGCAATATTTTTTATGAAGTTATTTGTACAAAAATATTGTATTATACATGTATATGCAATTAAAATTTGTATATTTCTTTGAACAGGGGTCCAAACTGTAAATTTCGGTTTAACTCTCCATATAACAGCGGCCTCAATGAACACGATATATCTTACATCCTGCACAATTCTTGTCTTGAATTGAGTATATGTAAACAAATATAATTAGTCACGGGCATTTCCTATTAACAGTGAGTTCGTCCGTAAAAGTAAACCAGTTGCTAAGATCTTTTTAGGGGGTGGGGTGGTGGGGGGGGGGGGGGGGTTAGTGAAAACGTGAAGCGTGCGAATTACGTATTGAGCGCGCTCCTTATAGGGAGGAGGGTGCAGGGAGGCCGGGTGAGTCTGTTTCTTTGCATGAATCCATTTGCTAACCTTTTGAGTTTCATTGTTAAAATTTCGGGGTAGGCATTACACTTGTTTATACTTATAGAAAATGTTAGTGTTGTCTGCGAAAAGTATATAATTCAAAAGTGGAAAAACTTGGTGTAAATCATTTACATAATAAAGAAGAGAAGGGGGGCTAAAATTGATTTCTGCAAAATGCCACAAGAAACTGTAAACTTCCCCATCTCCTCCTCCTTATTTTTCTTCTATTCCTACTCATAATAGATTTGTGCCTACTTCATGATAGGAGATCAATTAAGTAATCTGTATAAAGCCATTTACCAAATTTACTTGATAAAACTCGTTCATATCAAGTAAAGAAAAAATCGAAAAAGAAAAACCCCTCATCAACTAAAGAAAACAAATAAAAGAAACGCATGCGCCATGGTCTAACTTGTATTTGAACTTTCAAATACTCAAATATTCAATTACAGTTTTTAGCTAAAAAACAACAATCCCTATTCCAAAAATCAATGCAATGTCATCAGAAGAGAAGGGGGAGCTGTTCGAGGAGAGTGACGAATTGTAAGGTATGGGGGGGGGGGGGGGGGGGCTTAATCGCTCACAGTCCACAAACAATGTAGACATGTAAAAATTTTGAACTTGCTTTAAAGCAGGATAACTATGTATCAGAACAGCAATTTAGATCAGGGTCCGATGTAACAAAGAAACTTTTCTAGCCCAACGAAAATGGTTTCAATTCTTTCATATCAAATTTGTATTAAATGCATCGTTATGTCACATTGATTCCTTCCCCTTCATTTCTTCCTGTTTTCCCTTCTTCAGCTTTTTCAGCTTCTTCTTCAGCCTCTTCTTCAGCTTCTTCGTCTCCTCATTCTCCTCCTCCTCCTCCTCCCCCTCCTTCTTCTTCTTCTTCTTCTTCTTCTTCTTCTTTTCCTTTTTCTTCGTGTTCTTCATCTTGTAATTGTTTCCTCTTCTACATCTTTTCATTCTCTTATTTCTTCTCCTTCTTCCCTCCTCCTCCTCCTCCTTATTATCATTATTATTATTATTATTATTATTATTATTATTATTATTATTATTATTATCATCATCATCATCATCATCATCATTTTATTCGGCAATTCAACAGAAATACAAGGGAAATCAGGAAGTAATACGAGAAAAATGAGTAGATCATGCTGACCATATACATGTCCGGGTTGCCTGGGAAGGGAAAAGGTAAAATTAATTACTGTAGCCCACAGGCTTTCCGCCCCGACCCGCACATGCATGGCAGCATCCATAAAAACAATTATCGTTGAATTATATGATATAGCATTAAATAAGATAACATATATGGGAAATCATGAAATTGTGATGCTTCATATAAAACAGAGTAATATGACTGTGATAGGATATTGGATTTGCTTTAACGGAAAAATTAATCATACGCATAGAGGTAACACAACAAAAAGTAAACTACGTCCAAAAGTTAGGGTTTGATACAAAATAATGTGTTTTAAATGTGTTAGTGGTAAACCTGAGATTGACCTCCTTACAGATGTATCTGTAAGTCGGTCAATCCTTCACAATTTCTTTCGTTAATATTGATAACCCTAATCAGTGCGTCCCCCCAAAAGATTTACACTTTTGAAATGGCTGCTAAATAAAAAAATACATGATTCTAGAAGAAAAGGTTTATATTTATGGATAGCTCATGGACACAACTTTCACATGAGACCAAAAAGGCCAAAAATAATTCATGCTTGGGTGAGCAATGCTCACTTTTGTAAAGGGTATGAAAATTAGGTTGCGCAGGAATTGCGCCTTCCAATTAGTGAAAGGTAAGTCCTTTGGAGGTAAAATTGAGGGTGATATGATAAATTCATGATCAGTTGCAGTCAGTTTAGGTTTGGTGAGTGAATTTTATGGTTTATTAAGTCAAAATTTTATGCATGAGTGAACGGGAGTTGCATTCATTATTGTAGCAGTGTACCTTTTTTCCTGGTAGACTCAGTGGTGTGTTCATGGGAGTCAGGATTGGGTGATGGTACATGGTGCAGGGGATGTAAGATGTAAGGTAGGACTTTGTTGGGTAGATGGGATAAGGGTTAAGAGGACATGCATGCTTCCCCCCCCCTCCCTCTCTCTCTCTCTCTCTCTCTCTCTTCCTGGGTGTGCTTGTGCATATCTTGAGAATTCACATCCGTTGGTCTCTTTTCCAAAATATTCCGACCACTTTCCCTTATCCCGAATTTTCCCTGCATTTCCAAAATTGGACTGGGACTGGTATCACCCATTGACACCTGAAGTCAATTCCATTCTATCGGTCAATCAATCAATACCGTAAGTTAGACAATCAACATTTAGATATCAATCAACTAATCAATGTATCAGTCAATCAATTAATCAATCAAGCATTCAATCACCATTCAGCTGTTTCAATCAATGAATTATTTAATAAATCAATCATAATTAATCAATAACTCAGTCAATCACTCAATCAAAGTTCAAAGTTCGGTCCGCTGATTTTCTTAGTCCTGATTGATGATCTTATGCGGAACCAATCGGTGAATCACTGGAAATATGTTGATGATATGTCCATTGCCTGCTCACAAAAAGCATGCGACCAAGATGAAACTTTGCGTCATGCATTATTGTGTCTAGAAAATTGGTGTGAAGAAAATTATGTAAAGTTAAACCCAAACAAGTGTGTCGCCTTTCAGGTGTCATTTGCTAAAACAGCCGTGTCACAACCTGACATTGATTTATGTCAGGAAAAGGTCCAGCATGTAAGCAGTACCAAGATCCTAGGTATTACAATCCAGGATAATCTGAAATGGGATATGCACATTGAAACAATTGTATCGCGAGCAAATCGTCGTCTCTTCATGCTACGTTCATTAAAGCCATTTTCTTGCCCACCTGAAGATATGCTAACTGTGTTCACCGGATTCATCAGACCAGTATTGGAATACGCATGTCCAGTGTGGCATAGTTCCATCACCCAGCAACAAGCAATGGTTATTGAGAACGTCCAGAAACGCGCTTTACGAATCATCCTGTCTAATAAGTACATTTCATACCAAAATGCTCTTTCGGTGACCAATTTGCTGACGCTGTCAGACCGCAGAGATCAGCTGTGTCTTTCATTCGCACGTGATGCTTTTAAGTCGAACATAACGCATGAATGGTTCACACCAGCTGAGCAATCCAGAAATCTCAGGAAACAACGTTTGTGTGTTGAACCAAGATGTAGAACAAACAGGTTTAGAAACAGTCCTATTCCATATTTTAATAGACTGTTGAATGAATATGGAGTATAAGAAATTGACAGTTATAATTGACTTGTTTTAAATGTGTAGCTTTTCAGCTACCCCCTACACCTGAAATTAGAATGAACTCTTTTTGTATGGAATAATCATGGTCTGAATTCTGAAGTTGGTTGCAGGTTTTTCCCAATTTATTCAAAAATACTTCTTTTGATGAAGTTATGTTTGTTTGGCCAATTGGGACTAGATAACACATCATATACTCTTGCAAACTGAGGGATGAATATTCTGGGATATGAATAATTTAGCCTATAATTTGAACAAGTGGGTTTATGCGACAGACATTTGTTTGCTTCTAAATGTAATTGGGTACTATGTGATACTGTTGACAATGCTTCCAAAATAAAGTGTTCTCTTTTTCCCTTTCAATTGATTGGCCACATTTGTGCATATAGACTAGGTTAACTGTGGCGGTCGACTTGGTGAATATTTGCTCTTTGTGGCTTACATCAGTGATTGGGCACATTAAGTTAATTGTCACAAATGACTTTTATAACTGGGTACCATAGTGCAATACCTGGGTATAATAGTACAATGCATGGGGCTTAGAGGTTTGGGTTTGTTTTTTTCTTTCTCTTTAACGCTTATAGTCTCACGGTGTGATAGGTTGAACTTTTTAAAAAAAAAGTTTGATAGTTTTGGAACTTTGGAAGATGCATTTGTCATGTTCAGTAATACTTCTGACAATGCTTCTAGCATAATGTCTTTCTTTTTCTCTTTCAACTGATTATTGGCTATATTTGTGCATATAGTTAATAGGTTAATAGGTTAACTGGTGGTCGATTTGGTGATTATTTGCTCTTTGTGGCTTACATCAATGATTTAAGCACATTAAGTCAATTGTCACAAATGACTCTCATAATTGGGTACCATAGTGCAATACATGTACCTGGGTATCATAGTGCAATGCATGGGGCTTAGAGGTTTGAGTTTGTTTTTTGAATACTTACAGTTTCACGGTGTGATAGGTTGAACTTTTTTTTTTTTTTTTAAAGTTTGATAGTTTTAGAACTTTGGAAGATGCATATTTGTCATGTTTTAATCCAACGTCTTATTATTTTCATGGCAGTATAGTGGAGTCTTGTTGTGGATAGCACTGTCGTTGCGGGAATTTTTAAATATAGTTTTTTATGGATACTTTTGCATTTTATCTTTCCATAGCCCTGGTATGGTGGAATTTCGGTGTTAGGTATGGTTTCCTTGACCTGGGGGATCTGTTGTGGCTGGGCATGTCTGCACTGTTTTCGAACGCTGGTATGGTCCATGTAGGGGCGTGCATACTGCTTTGTAGGCGTGTGTGTGTGAGGGGAGAGGGCATGGATGAGCATGTGCATGAGAGAGAGAGAGGGAGAGATGGAGAGAGAGAGAGAGAGAGAGAGGGGGGGGGGGGAGGGAGAGAAAGAAACAGAGAGAGAGAGAGAGAGTGAGAGAGAGAGAGAGAGAGAGAGAATGATTATGTGTTGGTTCACGAGGGTGTACAGTATGAGTGGGTGTATTTGTTGGAAGGGGGATGTGTTGATGTGTGTGGCTTGTGTTTAACTATGCGTTTGCCGTGCCTTGCCAGTTTCTTTTTCGTTACATGCAGGCATGCCCAGCTGTGGCTGACTCCGGGTCTGGGGTCTGGGTATGGGCGGGGGGGGGGGGGGGGGGGAGAAGGAGGGTCTGACGGGGTTGTCTTGGTGTAATGGGGGTAGGAGTTTGCTGGGCAGTGCAATCTATGACAAGATCTCACTACTCCTTTTTTTTTCCTTTAGTTATAATTTATGTGTTGATTCTTATACATGTAATTTTTTAATGTTTTGAATTGTAATTCATGTTCATTTCAGTTGTTAAACTGCAAGACGTGAAAAAATAATAAAATCCATTTATCTATCTATCTATCTATCTATCTTTATCCAACCAACCAGTCATTTTAGCAGTTCATTTTCCGACAAGAAAAACGGTACAGTGTAACACAAATTGGTAAAATGAACATGTCAGTCTTTGTTTTCAGTTGATTATCATTCATTTCAATTTTACAACTGTTTCATCCATCTTTTAAGAGAAAAAAGGGAGAAAATGAATAATAATGGAAACTAAAAAATCAAAGTCTGCTAGTTCAATGGTTCACATGTCCACCTTGTCCTTCGATGCACAATCTTGCTCTCTTCATGAGAGATAAGGGATGGTGGTTTGGATATTTTGGAGTGGAGACCAAAGAATGTGAATTGTCAAGATATGCACAACACACAGGAGCAAGAGAGAGAGAGAGAGATAGAGGGGGGAGGGGGCATACTGTCCTCTTGACCCTTATCCCGTCTAGCCAACAAAGTCTTACCCTATATCACCTCCCCTGCAACATGTACCACCACCCAATCCTGACTCCCATGAACACACCACTGAGTCTACCAGGAAAAAAGGTACAATGCTACAATAATGAATGCAATTCCCGTTCACTCATGCATAAAATTTTGATTTAATAAACCATAAAATTCACTCAGCAAACCTAAACTGATTGCAACTGATCATGAATTCATCATATCACCCTCAATTCTGTAACCTCCAAAGGACTCACCTCTCACTAATTGAAAGGTGCAATTCCTGCGCAACCTAATTTTCATACCCTTTACAAAAGTGAGCAGTGCTCACCCAAGCATGAATTATTTTCGGCCTTTTTGATCTCATTTGAAAGTTGAGTCCATGAGCTATCCGTACATATAAACCTTTTCTTCCAGAATCATGTATTTTTCATTTGGCAGCCATTTCAAAAGTGTAAAGTTTTTTGGGGGGACGCACTGTATAGTAACCAAATACTTGTGTAATTTTCCAGAATAAGGGGCTATACCAGGATGGTATTTTATGTTATCAGATGTATTGTATTTTGGGCACATCAGAAATCGTGATGCAGCTTCTTAATTCCATGTTCTTATTTTATGCTTATATACTGATATTTTTTCTAATCTATGATTAAAGGAAGCTTCTACTGATACTGCTCATTGAAAGAATTGTGGTGATATCGTTTTATTTAGACAAATTGTAAAGTGGGCGAATCGAAGCACATTGTACATGTTGTATGCATGTGCCTGTTGAATAATGAGTTATCTGCCCCGTTCACTGGACTGAGTACAAATTCTTGTAATTCTTGAAAAAGCAGGTTAGGTCTGAGGTCAAAAGAGCAAAAAACAATTATATGGATTCTCTCCTAAATGATAATCACTCGGCCCCAAATGCTCTTTAGGATGTTATTAAAACCATCACTAAGGGACCAAGTGAAAGCACACATTACATTGCTTTAATGACTACTTCATCAATTCGATCATTGAACTTATAAGCGAAATTGATGATGACGATGAAATCTCGACCTCATTTTTGACATCTCAATGTGATGTTCACCCTAATGTTTGTGACTCCGTAGAGGAAAATGTAGAATATAATCCATCACTGATTACCAAAGATTTTGTGGTAAATACTATGAATAGTTTTTCGTGCAAGAAAGCTACTGGGCACGATAACTTATCTAAAAAAAAAACTGTTAAAACTTTTAATTACTGTCCCTATTGTTCTTACCACGCGTGTACATATCATGAACGTATCACTAACTGAAGGATTATTTCCAACTCAATGGAAAATTGCCAGAAAATTCAACCGATCCCGAAATCAAGTGATGAAACATGCGTACATAATTATAGACCAATAGCTATTCTCTCTGTGCTCTCCAAGATCATTGAAAGAGCTGTGAGTTCGAGCTTTCTGCAATAATCTTCTTCAGCATGAAAAATTTTCTCCAAATCAGTTTTGTTTTAGGCCTAACCATTCATGCGAAACAGCACTACTTTGTATGGTTGATGATTGGTCGAAGTAGGTAGAAAACTGGAGACTGAACGGTATTGCATTCATTGATTTACGTCGTGCATTCGACACAGTAGACCATTCAATTCACCTCAATAAACTTAAACTGTAAGGCTGCTCTCGACCCTGTTTAAAATGGTTTGCCTCTTACTTGGGAAATCGTTAACAATTCGTTTCTATCGGTAATGAAAAATAGTCTACGAAAGACGTTAATGTAGGAGGTTCACAGGGCGCAATAATTGTTCCGGTCCTGTTTTCACTATTTATCAATGACCTCAGTTCGCATGTATGCAGATGATACTACTGTTTCAGTATCTGGTAAAACTAAAGCGGAAGCCGAAACTAATCTTACCCAGACGCTAAACGAGACCTATTTGATCAAAACAAAAACTAAGCACTATTCATAATCAACAAATGTCCATCAGACATGCTTGTACTGTGGAATGCAAAAATTATGTTAAGTGTCTAGGTGTGATAGTCGATAATTGCTTTGACTTTAAGAAACGTGTCGATTTGATATCGAACCATATAAATCGAAAGTTGGGAAATTTTCGTATTAATAAGCATAACTTTAATAAATCGCAACTAGCCAAACTTTATTGGGGATACATTATCCCACATATACTTTACTGCTCTAATGTATGGTTTGGCAGATCAGAAGGGAATCATGACACGCTGAACAGATTACATAAAAAGCAGCGTACATGGTATCAAATGAAATATTTTGAAAATAAATGATAATGTGTTCGATTGATCAAATTTGGCAAAAGAAGAAGAAAAAGGAGGATTGGGGAAAAAGAGAAGAAATAAGACAATAAGAAGATGTAGATCATAAAAAATCAAGATGAAAGAAGATGAGAGAAAAGAAGAAGAAGAAAAACGCTGAAGAAGAGAAAGTTAAAAAATAGAGAGAAGGAAACAAAGAATGTGACATAATGATGCAGTTAATATACAAGTTTGATGTGAAACCATTTCCGTTAGGCTAGAAAGTTTTTTGTTTTTGTGTTTTTTTTTGTTACAAGGGATATATCTGGGCCCTGGTTCATAAAACTTGTTATCAATAATCAATGGCAAATGTGCTCTCTGCCAATCAGATGCAAGGAATTCAGTAGCTTATAACAGTTATAGCAAATAAAGTTTGTTTGAACGGGGCTCTGGTACACAGAGTGAAGCAACGCCGCTGAATAAAAATCAACGGGATCTGGACCAACATGAACATGTATGTACGGATCGCAGTCCGGATAGGCGCCATAAACTAAAAGAAAGGCATACGCTATGGTCTCATTAGTATTTGAACATTCAAATCCTCAAATGTTCAATTTACGATTTTCATGAAAGAAAACTTCCCAAAATCAATGCACTCTCAACAGAAGAAGAGAAAGGGGAAGATAGTCGTGGAGAGTGACGAATTGAGGTATGGGGGGAGGGGGAGGGGGGGGGGGGCTTTCACAGTCCAAACACTGTATCTATTATGTAAAAAGTTTTGAACTTGCTTTAAATAAGTAAAACTCTATATTGGAACAGCGATTTAGATCAGGATGATATACCAGATGCTCATACCGTGAGTCCATGGTCTCCCTGCAATTCAGTCTTTGTTATATATAGGAAAGGCAATCAAACTATGCGCTATAGGCCTTTTGTTTGCGTTGTAAATTTCATGAATTTCATGAATCGCAAAGAAAGTACAAGTCAGTGACGTTGTACGTCAGGAAATGACGCCTGGTATAAGCCAGGCCTAATATCTTATATCATACATGATTTCAAACACCTTTTGTGGCTTCAGTCTCTTATTAGCTTAAAAACTGAATTAATTATGTTCTAGTTGGTAGAATAAACATACCAAATAAACACAAACTAAGAAGATCTTCTGGTATAAAACACCATAATTTTTGTGTTTTTCTGACCAAAAAGACTGTCTCGTTGAATTTTAAAGCTAGTTGTCTCAAATTTCACTGAGGAAAATTCGTTGTTGATCAAATAAATTTTTGATAAACAGAAACTCTTCTATTCTGATATCACTTTTATTTGAACATTTTTAACATTTTTAACATTTTCAACGAATCGATCCTTGTACTCTTAGATTCTTGCACGGAAATCGGATCGAGTCATTACCACCTGGAATCTTCACAGGTTTAACCTCTCTAGAGTATCTGTAAGTAGTTATTTTCTTTCCAACTTTTACGTTTACCATGGATATTGATAACCCTATATATAGTAACCAAATCCTTGTGCCTTTTGCCGGAATAAGGGGCTATACCAGAAAGTTATTCTATGTATCCGATGTTTGGGCACATCGGGAATCTTGATGCAGCTTCTTACTTCCATGTTCTTATTTGATACCTATACATGTATACTGATATGTGTTTGTCCAATCTGTGGTTACAAGAAGCTATTGCTGATGCTGCTCATGGAAAGAATTTTGGTGAAATATTTTGAAAATAAATGATAATGTGTTCGATTGATCAAATTTTGCAAAAGAAGAAGAAAAAGGAGGATTGGGGAAAAAGAGAAGAAATAAGACAATAAGAAGATGTAGATCATAAAAAAATCAAGATGAAAGAAGATGAGAGAA
>JAPZVO010001939.1:0-12279 GCA_029962745.1 Echinometra lucunter | reverse complement strand
CAATGCTCGTAGTAATCCCTAAATCATTATCTTTCTGTCCAGAAATTATAGGTCAATCCACCCTAAAAAGTAATATTTCATCTGTTAAGTTCATAGAATTCTCTTCTTTCTCTATTTCTATTTTAAATCCAAATTCATATTGTTATTGTTCTCATGAAACTCTCTAAATCAATGCACTACAATGTCAATTACACTATATACATGTGTAGTTGAATACCCCAAATTCAGTTAATAAATGTAAATGCAATATTTAGCATTAATGAAAGAACTGTGACAAGCAATACTGAATAATAGAAAGCATGACATTCACACGACTTATTTGTACATCTGTAATTAATGTCAAACCTGACATGTCTTCCCCAATACATTAATCTTACTTCTGTACATAACAGGATTAATGATTAACTACTCCTCTTCAAACTATCATTTTCAAAAGCTGTTGACTGCTTTCTTTCACAATCAAGTAATCGTTATCTTTCCTCACTTTCTTTTTACTACAAAGCTATTAAATTCATCTCAATAATGTAAGCAAATATGTTGTTCAGTCTGTCAGTTCATTCAATGCAGATTCTATCTTTAAAAAATATTTTTAGTTTAGTTGAACAGCTAGTGAATTGAAGTCCTCAAAATATACAGCATTGTCAAAAAATCAATTAAATAAAAGCTTAATGTACATGTAGTTCAACTGAAGAATTCATAAAAATAATTGCAATCTCTTTCCAAAGACTGATGTTAACAATGCATAGCACCAGTATGACATCAATCAAAATACTTGCTTTTCTTATATTAAAGTGTCTTACAGGCTAACTTAGATACATGAACATACTTAATCTCTTAACTCTTAATTCATTGCACAAGAAAGCCATTCTAAATGAAAGTCAAAATACCTAAGTATATCAATGCATAGCTTGAACATCTGCAAACATTCCAGTTTTGAGCTTCTGCATGTTCATAGCTACATGTATATTAGCAATTAAATTTCCACAGTCTAAACGTCTTATAAAGAACATCATACAAAGAATTGTCTTATGAAACGTTGTATAGCGAAACACGTGTTTGGACATTGCTTCGAACGAAAACCTGATGAAGAATCAGCATCCTCTGGGTCTGAACACTGTACTGTACAAAAACTGTATACTAAACTGAGCGGAGCCTATGGTCAGCGTGCACTGGACACTCAATCAAATTAGTGCACGGCTCAAGGAGCGGTGAGGTTAACATGCACAAACATGATGCGCTGTATATAACAGTTGTGCAGGCTATTTCTTTATATGACGTTTCTTTACAACGATGTGTGGTGTGTCTGTACACACAAGTAAATCTAATTATGATTCTTTATACCGTTCTTTATACGAGTCCCCTATGGACTAAATCAGAGGCCTGAACACTGTACACTCAAAAGCAAGATGGAATAATGAAACTGCTTGTCAGCGCAATAGATCAGTAAACTAATATATTCAAATTTATGCACGCTTCTCTCCAGAACCTTGTTACCGACTATTCAGTTTCAGCCGTTAACGCATAATGGCATCTGAATTGATGGAATCCAGTTTGCATTCATTAGCTGTTTTCTATGTTGGCTAACCTTGGGCAAGCTTCTTAGTTGTCAAGTGAATTTTTTTTCAACAACTACGCATAGAACTAGTAAACTGGTCTATTACCAAAGGTAACCTGTATTACTAACATGTGACTCAAAATTGGCCAGAATATGAATTGCCAGAGGCCAAAAGTATTCAGAGGTATGACGTGTATGAACACATATCATACCTGTGGAAAAAGTCAACATAAATGTCCAATGCATATTCTTTATAAAGTCAACAATGGGGGGGGGGGGGGTAGGGGTGGACAGAAGATTTCCAAGAAGAAATTCACAGGTGGTGAAAACAGTCTGTTCTCGAGATCAGCTCACACAGAATTACTTCGACAATGCTATCCTGCCTGCATCTCTTCATTATACAGGTATTACTTTAAAAACATTCACTGACATGTTCAGAACAAAGAGATAATGACAGGGCACACAGTTCTTAGCAGAGCTCAGGATGGCATTTCTTCAAAAATATATTCATATGGTAGCTTCTGAACGCCCATAATGTAGACAACAGTAATGTATACCTTTTGCATTCTTTCTCATCTTTCTGTGTCATTGCTTTTCGCTAAATTTCTAAGCAACTTGAAACTTCCAGTCTCAATCAAAGTTTTGTTTTTCTCCATCAGATGTCTGAATAGCCTTGGTGATTCTGCTGATGATTCTAATACCGTACTTGTCATGTATCATCATGGAGTTATTCCCTCTATAATCACCATATTGTCGTCAACATGTTAAGCATTCCCACACACTTGACAACTGATGCAGAGGATTGAAAAATGTCATTCTTGCCATCTTGGACACTGGCATACCTGGACAAGCCTTTAGTAATACCAAAACCACCACACAAGTCACACAGAAGACAACTAAAACAATTAAATAACTAGAATAGCCAGGATTTTTGTTGAACTAGGGTTGGTTGTAGTCTGTGGGACTAAGGGTGATTAAGATGTAAAGTTCATTAATCCACTTGATGATATCATAATATGATAGTTCATTTATACTGCACATATATCTATCCAAGGGATGCCTCAACATACCTACAAGTACTCTTAGTATCCTGGGCTTCAGCCCAGTCGCCCAAAAGGCGCTAAATGCATTCAGGAACAGTTTCTACAAGGTACGCATTTACTACACCTGGTGGAGAGTGGTAAAATGTAGACTGATGTTCAGCCAAAGGATATAAATGCCATGATGGGACATTAACCCAGAACTGCATGATCCACAGTCCAGTGACATAACCACTAGACCATGGACACCTCTATTTAGTGCCAATGCCTGGATTACAAGGCGAAATCAAAATCCATCAGTGAGACATGGCCTAAACTATCACCACCCTCTATCCGAGAGCAGTAAAAATAGAAACATGGAAGAAAAAAAAAATCCTTGAATGCTGTGAGCACCATAGTTTTTATCATAAAGCAGTTCCACTGATTACACAGCTATGGTCTAAAATCAATCAGAAGTTCTGGGCTTCAAGAGATAACCCTAATATCCATTGAAAAGTGTCATTATTAGGGTATTTCTCAGCTCAAAAGCCCTGAACAGCAAATAGAAATCTATATCCTTTGGCATGATATTTCTCTACTTTCACCATCCTTCACCCAAGTGACAAAAACAGAAACCTGGCAAAAAGGAATTCCTTGAATGCTGTGAGCACCATTTTTTTTTTCAATTATAGGGCAGCGTCACTGACTATACACCTATCATTTCAATTTATTAGAATTTGATGATACCCTAGTATCCGGTAAAGACATCCTTGAATACCACCTCGGTGAATGATGTACATGTAACATGTAAGAACAGTGTTGCATATTCAAGGGGGATAAAGAATAAATGAGCCTTTCAAAAAAGTGGAGGACATTGCACTGACTCAAGTAGATTCTCGGCAATATAAATGTATGGGGTGCAGCATGTATACTGCAGCTGCTGTACACTTTACATAGAATGGGCAAGGAATACCTTATGGGCGAGTTGGTTTGCCAATTATGATGATTTTGCTTGGCCTCTGTAGTACAGCCTGGGGTAGAAAAGAAAAGAGAAAATAAATAAAACATTTTGAATCATAAAACTTTTATCAAATCGAATTTTCATCATTTCACAATCAACATTATTATTCCTTGTGAGCTTTCCACTATCAGTTTTCTGAAGGCTTCTCAAGATTGGGGCTGACTCACCACAGATGGGGTATCAGTCCAAGAGAATTGGGATGTACATGGAAAAATCATTTGAATTGCCCGGCATCTCAATCCATTGAAAAGTTCAAACTCTTTTGGATGTGAATGGCCTCCCTAATCCATCTAGTATATTTGTTGTTGTTATTCCAGTTATGGTATGGTTGTTTTGAGCTAAAATGGTCACTAATGGCTGACTTGTGTAGGGTTGACTCTGCATCTTTCTTTTTCAATCTTGTGCAGTAGGCTTTTTATCGCACTTTCTGACTGCCAATTACTATCCGATCTATGGTAAAGTCCCCAGTTTCCATTTTCTAAAATGCAAATTCCGCGTTCTTCGGTGACATGTACAAAACATATGATAAGCAATTGTAAATAGTAACAATCTCAGAAAAACGTAAGTTACCCTTATATACAAGCACATGCAGTTGCAGATAAGCTTGGCGAACACATACTAAACACTGCAAACAGGTTTGATCCAGATTTTCCGCAGATGCACGGTCTTGTTTTAATGGATTTTGCTTTGTTTTCATGATTTTCACTGTATTTTATGTAATTCAAAATTTTCTGGCCTGAAAAATCATGTTTTCCATGAAATTCCATGAATTCCGTGTTCTTCCCGAATCCATGAAATTTTTCTGTATCGCGGAAAACTGGGGACTCTAATCTATGGTAAGTCAGCGCAAGTCTGAAGAGGCCTGCAGAAACTAGTAGGACAGAAGCTCACAAAGTAATAATAAAATAGACTGTGAATGATGAAAATTTTCCTTAATAGCACTTCACCATATGATGAATCTCTTTATGGATAAAGCTTATAGTTTCTGTGTAAATGAATCATGAGTAATGGTAAAATGAATAGCAATACCGGTCACTCTAACCCTATATAGTCCTTCCCCCTTAACATTTTTGTGATAATTTTTCAACGCAAAAAGATATCCGCTGAAATTTCAGGACTCTTTTCCTTCACATCTCGTACATCTTTTGAGACCAAATTCACGACACCCGGGAAGGCAGTTCCAAAGCTACACATAATTTTGTACGTCAGACCAAAAACTGCTCAAAAACGTGCTTTCATGTATAATTTCAATACAAATTGTGTTTTTAGCTAAAGTTTATAAATGTATAATTATTTTTATTTCTGCATATTAAAAACTATTAATTTTATGCTATTTATGATCACAGAAGTGTGCCGACCATTTCATAAAAAACACTAAAAGCAAAGAGTCAAAAAACAAAGAAATATATTTGTTTTGTAATGTTAAATTCTGGTAAGTTTTAACATTTAAAGGTAATTGTAACAGTAGTGATAGCAAAAAGAAAATTGGCATGACAATGATTAAAAGCAGTCTCATATTGTCCAGCTTGCTTAAAAGTACATGCACGAGATCACCTGATATTCCACTCATGATTTCCTGTGACTTTCAGTAAAATAATCCAAATGATTACATATCCGTTACAACTGCCCTACACTAACCACCACTCACCCCAACCATTACCCGTACAGCAGTCACAGTACTTCGTACAGTCATGTCGCGTTAACGGAAATCTCATTGGTTTACACATGTGTGAATAAAGTATGACACCGCCATACAAAACTCAATGTTTATTTCTTTGATATTTAGCCATTTTGAACCAATTTTGCTCAAACAAAAATCACCTATGTTTGAAATTAACCACTTAACATCAGTATAGGTAGTAATTTTCATTCCAGCTGCCAAAGTAGTTAAATCTACAAAACAACCTCTTTCCCACTATGGTCATGCAGAAAATAATGTATAAAAAAATTAATTTTGGTACCGGATTTTTAAAAAAGTACATTTGCTCATAATATACAAAGAATATCCAGACCAAAAAAAATAGCATATTTCCAGCTTTATTGAATGATTTAGAGCAAACTAGATGAATCTTCGACCACGCGTGGTCAAACTTTATGCCTCCGCCATTACCAAATCAGAAATAAATGGCACTTCATGTTGATTTATTTTCATTTATACAAAGACATCTTTGACGTTGACCTTTAACCTTGTGACCCCAAAATCTAATCAGATCATTGTCCCTTCCATGTGCATACATGAGCAAAGTTTGAAGCCAATCTGTCAAATGGTTCTTAAATTATCGCGAAAACGAGCCATTTTTATGTGTATTATTACCTCTATGACCTTGACCTTTGACCTTGAGACTCCAAAATTTAATCAGATCATTGTCCCTCCCATTTGCATACCTGTGCCAAGTTTGAGATTGATCGGTCAAATGGTTGTTGAGTTATGGTGAAAACGAACCATTTCCATGTACATAATGACCTCTATGACCTTTGACCTTTGACCTTGTGACCCCAAACTCTAATCAGATCACTGTCCCTTCCATGTGCATACATGAGCTAAGTTGAAGCCAATCTGTCAAATAGTTCTTAAGTTATCGCGAGAACGAGCCATTTTTATGTGTATTATTACCTCTATGGCCTTGACCTTTGACCTTGAGACTCCAAAATCTAATCAGATCATTGTCCCTCCCATATGCATACACAAGCCAAGCATGGTCGAGTGGAGAGATCTCAGGCTAGGCAGTTTCAAAACAGCCTATATAGGGTTAAAAGATTTAAAAGTCATAAAAGCACAAAACAATTCCTAAAAATAAATGCCCCCCATCACACCTTATACTTCATAGGCATTCTGTCAGCTGAAAGTTCCACGGTCACTAGACTGAAGATCTTGATGACCTGGGTCACGCCCTTTGACCCTGCTTCATCTTCCCAATCCAGGGTCAACTCATAGTGCTTGGCAATCTGAACGGCAGTCATCTTCTTCAGGGGTATAGCCTGAAAAAAAAGTAAGAGGAGAACAATAATTCTTCAGATCAAGATCTTAGTGACGGTGAATTCTCACTTGGTCTAATCCCACTTTGTCTAATGCCTGTTTGATCTCATCCTGCATGGTCTGATCCCATTTCATGTACAACCAGTTCGTCTGATAACATTTGGTCTAATTGCCACCTAGCCCATTTACCATTCTGCCTAATTCCCACTTAGGCTATGCCCATTTTGTATAATACCCACTTGGTGTAACACCACTTAGTCTATCTGATTAGACAAACTGGTAGTAAACCAAATGGTCATTAGATAAAACGAGGAAAAATAATTAGACAAAGTGGCAATTAGACCATTTGATCATTAGACAAAAAAATGACAATTAGCCCAGGTTGGTATCAGACCAAGTGTTGATTGGACCAAATGGCAATTAGACCAAACTGATAGTAGACCAAATGGGTTTAGCCATAGTGGTAGTAGATGATCTGGGAATTAGACCAACTGGTATAAAAACAAAGGGCTATTAACCTTTAGTGACCTGGGTCATGCCCTTGACCCTGCCTCATTTTGTCATTGAGGGGTAAACTTATAATGATTAGCAAACTGAACTCCAAGCACCTTCTTAAGGGATAAAACCTAGTCAATAGGGAACTCAAAATATTCCTCAAATGCACATCATGCCCTGAAGTCACACAGACTAAGCATTTATTTAATATCATATTTCCAGAAAGAAAATTTCATAAATAAGTGCTGTCTCGTGTGAAATGTACAGGACAGAGTTACAGTTATTCTTAAATTGCCAGACCATAAAATATCATAAAATGGAAAATTACACAATCAATTCCACTACATATTGTCATAATTATATATGTCTAATGATGATCTTTTAAAGTGGTTACACAATGGTAAACAAATTTTTTGATATATGATCAAGAATAGAATTCTAAGAAGAATAACATTAAAAAATTTGATGATTTTCAATTGAAATCAGTGCATTTTGGCTAATTTTCTCATAAAAAGTCAAGAGTTGACCAAAAAATTTGAGTATGAGGTATGACGTAAAAGTGGGTAACCAGCTTCGCGCATTGCAGTTGTGCTGTGCGCTAGACTGTACAATATGTATTATACCTTGCACGCATTTTGCTAAAATTGCGCGATAAGGTACCCACTTTGGCGTCATTTTGACATCAAAGTGGGCAGCCAGTCTGCAGGTCATATGCTAATGAGCAAATAAGCAGGATTCACGTAAATACTCTCGTGGCCAAATCTTCCACCCTGTCAAATCTCATGAATTATGAGACTTTCTTTCTGGAAGAATTTAACTACTTACTTTATCATCAAGTAAAATCATTGGTTGATACACCACTGAAAAGAGTAAATATCACACTTTCACATTCTTGTATTCATTTTGATAATATCTTTGGGAAATATGTGTAGATCAAGGTGAAAAAGATGCTTCAAAACATAATTCTCTTCCTCTCACTTCTCTTGCAGATTGTGCAAAACTTTTTATTTTGAGCCCAAATAATATGTACATCAAAATAAAGCTGAAAGTCTGTACTTTTTCAAAATACCATTCTTAATGTGGGGCACCTTTTAATCGGGTCAAGAGCGCACTTTTCCCAAGGAAGTTCAGAACGAGATTTCTTGATTTTTGATCAGCATGAAATCCAGTGTTCCGATTGGCTGAATAAGGCCAGAAACATGCCAGTGCAGTTGTTTTGAAAAGATTACCCCACACGGAGTGTGACCTTCAGTGACTCAGTAAGTGACCGTTAGGATTCCAGGATGAGTGTGGGGTCTGAATGGACCAATCACAGAGCAGTATTTATGGTTTTGGACTGAAAATTGCACTTGGTCTGTGTAAAGTGTGCTCTTGACCCGATTAAATTACATCATGTGTTAAAATTGGTATTTTCATAAAGCATAGACATTCAGCTTTGTGGTCATGTGAAAATTATTTGGGCTCATTAAAAAAAAGCCTTACAAAATGGCAACTTTTGGCAGGCGAAAAAATTATTTTTGTATCTTTTTTTAATCAAGAATTTTCAACCCTTTTTCCAAATTTTTCATAAAATTCAAATACATGACATAAGAGATTGATTAATCATCTTTAAATAGATACCAAAAACATCAAATTTGATTAAGTATTAGAGCAGCAAGGACAAATTTGAAAGTAGTGCTCTGACAGGTTCAAACTCATTAAATATGCAGACCCAGTTCCGTTCATGCATACCAGTTACATGAAAGAAGCCACTTTTGGGGGACCTGCAGACTGGCTGAGTGGGTACTCAGTTAAAACTGGGTCACAGCTGAGGGGTCAAAAATATCCTGAAATCTTACCACATTTGGGGGTTTCCTTGGCAATACGACTTTTTAAAAACTTTAGGCAGATGATTTTCTGCTAATGAAATCATGCACTTCTAAATGAACTAACACTTTCAGCATTGGGTACCCCCTTTAAGTACAAACTCTGATTCTTATATAGTACACAGTTAACCCATAGAGTATGATTTGATTTCAGTATAACACACATTTCCCATAGACCATGGTCTGCGTTATCTCTCTCGCTTTGTATTGAATGGATTAAATCATAGACATATAATAAATTCACTAGATAAGAAACAGCACGCGCAGACATCATTGCGTGAATGGCATTAGGCCCCACCTCTTTCGGATCATTTGAAGGGGCCAATAAGCACCCATTATTGCCATGATATCGATAACACTGTTGCATTATTCGTATCTTTTGCGCGTAACAGTTTTATTGACACGATGTTTTAATGCGCATTTGTAGCACATTTATTGTGCATTAACTGTGCATGCTGTAAGCTGATGCATTTTATGTTTCATAAAGCGTACAAACAAATGCTACTAGTTGGAAGTATCTTACAAAATAAATTATTCATTTTTTGATCATGAATATTGATGGTGCTTAGGTCAGCCTTCTAATGGATCTGGACAAAATGGTGGAGGTTTAGGGGCCTGGATTAAATACATGCAATATGATCTTCCAAAATTTCCTAATTCTGTACAGACAGAGGCCAGAATTCACAAAGATGGTTTAGATTTAGATCATGGTTTATGGAGATTTCATGGTATAAGTGTGCTTGATTTAGCATGTACACTTAAAAAGGTCCAATAATGAATGCACATGTTTGGCAAAGGATGCTAAATTCATGCTATTTGCTATGATTTAGACCACAGTTTATTTCCATTAATTTAAATAAACCTTGAGTAAATTCACATATAACACGATCTATTTTCATTAATTTAAATAAACATTGAGTAAATTAACATAAATCGTGGTCTAAACCATAGCAACTAGCGTGAATTTAGCTCCCTTTGCCAAACATGCGCGTTCAATATTGGACCTTTCTAAGTGTACACGCTAAATCAAGCACACTTAAACCATGAAATCTACATAAACCATGGTCTAAATCTAAACCACCTTTACGAATTCTGGCCAGAATGTCTCACACCATGCCTCTGTACAGTTCTATATTAACAGCCATTTTGTTTTTGCAATATGCAAGAACACTATTTATCCATAAGTAAACAGATATTGAAGAAGCATTTTATGGCTCACATTGCAGTAGACTCTCTTCACTTGTCCAAGATTAATGATCAGGACATCAAATGACCGATCCAGTACAGCCATCACCATGGCCTTCTCCACAAGAGGACCACATTCCTGAAAGAGAAAATAATCATAATAATAATAATCATAATAATATTGGGTTCTTGTATAGCACTCACTGATCATGTCTGTCAGAATCGACACTCCTGGCACGCCACTGTTATTACCCAGCCTTTAGCATGGTGGCCATGAAGGCGCTCTTGCATTTCAAAGAAATTATTCCTACCAGGTACCCATTTACTACACCTGGGTCGTGGTAATTGTAGATTAATGTCTTGCCAAAAAAAACTGGTGCCATGTAGGGACTTGAACCACCAATCTTGTGATCTAAAATCCAGTGACGTATCCACTAGACCACAACATCTCTAGTCAATATTGCAATTAAAAGGTTATGTACAGTTTCTGTAGGCCCTCAATGACTATTTATCAAATTTCTTTACTTTTAGCTGGTCAGTAGCAAAATGCTAGTAAAAATAAGATGCTGTTAAGTTTTTGTTCCTCTAGTTGAAGACTGCAAAAAAAAAAAATGAAGAAAAAAAGTAAAGAAGAGACAGAAGATATGCCTCTTGCCTCAGCATTTTTTTTTTTTTTTTTTTTTTTTTGGGGGGGGGGGGTTGCTGCCTCATATCCTGTTCATTTACACACACAAACACATTTTTAAAAAAACATGGGGATTTACCACAAGGGTTTTCCACTTTACATGTGAGCAAGCCTTAAACTGGAGTTCTGTTCATGCCATCATAACGTTAAAGAAACTGTTCCAAAGAACTGGGAGAGGCAGATTAGCTGTATTTTAAGTGTCTAGTGTCAGATTTGGAGATTATCGAATTGATAAGAAATTCACTTACTTTCTCCAAAAGGTACTTGCACTGCACAAAGAAATGAGTATATGGGACCACAGTAAGCAGAATCAGCAGATTAGCCATTTTGTAGCCGTTTCTCCGCTCTTTTATAGCCATTTTGTAGCCATTTTGTAGCCGTTTTGAAAAAACTGCACTTTGCAAATTTGGTTCACTGTGGACCACACACAAATCTGGCATGAATGTTACCCCCAAACTTTTCAGCTTTTTCTTGTCATATTTCCAATATGAGGGCATTTGAAGAGCAATCCTTTCTAAGGAACAATTTTACTATGATATTCTTCCGAAGTGACATTGAAAGAATGAGAAAGCTCACAAATTATTTTTCACCTTTCCCAGAACTCAAGCTTCTCTTTAAAGGCCAAGTCCACAGCATGATAAATTTCATTTCAATAAAAACAAGAAAATAAATCCAAACAAAACAGTGAATATTGGATGAAAATTGGATGCAAAATAAGGAAAGTAATGAATTTTTTAATTTGTCTTATATTTTCGCAAAACAGTTCTTGAACGGTTGATATGAATGAGTAATTTGATGCCATATACTCAGTATTTTCCACAGATTACATGTATGTATACAGAAATGACAAAAATTCCATATTTCAGCTATAAAAATGTATAACTTGTCCTCCTTACTTACAAAATGTTATTTAGTCTAATATGTGTAGGCATGATGGATGACTTTTCGGTTTTAGTGGAAAAAAATGAAAGTTTTCTGAAATTTTTGTAAGATTATTAAGGAGAATAGTGTATGACATCATGATCTCAATCGTTGAATATTCATATTGACTGTTCAAAAATGGTTTTGCAAAAAAATTGTGAAACTTTGAAAATTCCTAACTTCCTTATTTTGCATCCAATTTTCAACAAATTTTCACTGTTTTGTTTGGAATGTTTTATTCTTTTTTTTTTAAATGAACTTCATCTTGCTGTGGACTTGGCCTTTAAAAAGGCTAACAAAATAATTTGACTGACCTTGACAAACTTGCAGAAGAAGAGATCACTGCTTTTATCAGACACATCCTTGGCGGCATCCTTGGCATCATTGCACCTGATAGCTTGCTTCTGTAGTTTCTCTGGGTCTCTCTCCATTACAGGACCACAACCTGATATAAACATACAGTAAACAGATAATCTATACTGGGTGTCCCAAAAAAGTGGAACAATGGATTTTTGATACTTTGCCTTCAAAAAGTATATAATTTTCTTACATCACT
>JAPZVO010001938.1:0-12284 GCA_029962745.1 Echinometra lucunter | reverse complement strand
AAAAAGAAAAAGAAAAGGTTCTCAAATGCATTACTTTTATGTTAAAGTCGTTTCATATATATCATTTTTATTTCAAAGTGTTTCTCTACATGTTAAATATACCTTCATGGATGATGCATTTGCCTTCAATGTAGAGCAGAACTTATGAGACGGAAGTGGCATGGTCAGCTTAGTGAGATTTGGCATTGAACACAATGCTACAGCAAGGTCATGTGAGGCTGGTGCATAGACACAAACCTCATCCTGGGTGATTTTGAAGGATTTGACCTGAAAAGACAAAGTTTGAAAAACAGATTGCATATATCATACCTACATTTGTAGCCCAACATATTTTTCTTTTAAAACATCGATTTAATCTTATTGCAAGCAATGTGACATATTCCAAACTGAAAATTCACACCATGGAAATACTTTGTGTGCATGGAATTTATAACATGATTATGAACATCTTTTAAAGAAAAAAGGTAAATCTACTTCTTCACAGTGAAAAAAAAGGAAAAATTCCAAATATATAAAAGTCATGTGAGGCTAGTGCACAGCTAGGAGCCACATGCCCTGAGATTTCGAGGTATTTGACCTGAAACGAAATGTTTGGAAACATATATTGTGCATACACACACAGTTGTATCCTAACACTTTTTTACACTCATTTTGACATGATATACATATGGAAGAAATGAACTATTAGTAGAGAATCTGATACCGGTAATCCAAAGGGAAGTAAATACAATTTTACATTATAACAAAATCATCATCAAAACTACAATGGCTATATATACATGTACAATGAGTTTCTTAAAAGGAAACCCCACTTTCCATAAACAGCAATGTCTCATCAGAGAACATGTAGCTTCACATGTTTTCTTCTTCTTTCTAAGACACATTTGTGGTGAGGAGCATATATACATGTATAGAGACAATCTAATAACAAAAGCTGGCACTATTGAAGTGATTTGCGCATAGACACAGCGAAAAACACAAAGAACAGTCATTCAATGATCATTTCTTTGTTTCCATTAGTGATGACATACAGGGAAGTGAGTCATCTAGAAGAACTTTGGGGCTTAGTGTGGACCTTAATTCCATTCTTAAACTTCAACAAAAGCAATTCAACCAGATGTGATCAATAATTGTGCCCCGCCTTCTACACAATTTTTGATTCATGTAAATCTGAAACAATAATAAACAAATAACCATTACCTCTTCCAAAAAAAATATATATTACTCATTTTTTCCTGCAATATATTTCAAGCTATCATGGAAACATAAGATCTGCAAATAACTTTAAATACTTTTTGACCCTACCTCAAAGTCTAATCTGGGCTGCGTAACAAAAAGCTTAGGAACTGATCTAACGATTGACTTTTACGATTGATTGCACATAATGTTCAATGCAATCAAATGTAAAAAATCAATCCTTCGATCATTTGATAAGCTTTGTGTTACAGGGCACACGTGTAGTTCATTCTTCACTCTTGAATACACATCCATGTTTGGTTATTTTTTTTAAAATCTTTTCAATAATTCTCAAGTAATTGCAGTAATGGTGTGTTTCCCTGCATGTTCAAACACTTTCATGAGCTTGTGACCTTTGACCTTAGGTCTCTTGTACCCTAAATCTACTCAATTCATCTTTGCATGTTCATGTGGTACTCCATCCTAGTTTGGCTGAAATCCCAATAGGGGAGTGGGGGCTATAGTCTCAACAAGGTGATAAGAATTTCAACATGATGTTCACATCTCAAAAAAGAACTAGATGAATCTTCGACCACGCGTGGTCGAACTTTATGCCTCCGCCATTACCAAATCAGAAATAAATGGCACTTCATGTTGATTTATTTTCATTTATACAATGACATCTTTGACCTTGACCTTCGACCTTGTGACCCCAAAATCTAATGAGAGCATTGCCCTTTCCATATGCAGACATGAGCCAAGTTTGTTGAACCGTCAAATGGTTACTGAGTTATCACAAGAATGAACCATTTCTATGTACATAATGACCTCTATGACCTCTGACCTTTGACCTTGAGACCCCCAAATTTAATCAGATCATTGCCCCTCCCATATGCATACCTGTGCCAAGTTTAAGGTTGATCGGTCAAATGGTTGAGTTATGGTGAAAACGAACCATTTCTATGTACATAATGACCTCTATGACCTTTGACCTTGAGACCCCCAAATTTAATCAGATCATTGCCCCTCCCATATGCATATCTGTGCCAAGTTTGAGGTTGATCGGTCAAATGGTTGTTGAGTTATGGTGAAAACGAACCATTTCTATGTACATAATGACCTCTATGACCTTTGACCTTTGACCTTGAGACCCCAAAATTTAATCAGATCATTGTCCCTCCCATATGCATACCTGTGCCAAGTTTGAGGTTGATCGGTCAAATGGTTGTTGAGTTATGGTGAAAACGAACCATTTCTATGTACATAATGACCTCTATGACCTTTGACCTTTGACCCTGAGACCCCAAAATCTAGATCATTGTCCCTCCCATATGCATACCTGTGCCAAGTTTGAGGTTGATCGGTCAAATGGTTGTTGAGTTATGGTGAAAACGAACCATTTCTATGTACATAATGACCTCTATGACCTTTGACATTTGACCTTGTGACCCCAAAATCTAATCAGATCATTGTCCCTTCCATGTGCATACACGAGCCAAGTTTGAAGTCAATCTGTCAAATGGTTCTTAAGTTATCGCGAGAACGAGCCACTTTTATGTGTATTATTACCTCTATGACCTTGACCTTTGACCTTGAGACTCCAAAATCTAATCAGATCATTGTCCCTCCCATATGCATACACGAGCCAAGTTTGAAGTTGATCTGTCAAACGGCTCTTAAGTTATCGCGAGAATGAAAACGGGACGGACGGACGGACGGACGGTGGGCGGAGGCATAAAAACACTGTAATCTAGAATTGAAACCAAACATATTACCTGTGAGAGCTTTCCTTGGGCTGCAAGTGTTGTAAAGAAGTCAAAGTGTAATTCTGCTTGCAGTAAAACTTCCTTCAGGGAGGGTACGGAACATATCATTTCGGCAACATCATGTGACATCGTTGGTCCACATTTTCTGCTGACAAGGAGCGTAACCTAGCATGAAATGGCATCAAATATAACAGGGCACAATGAAATTTTCATTTAGAAAAATAATCAGTTAAGTGTTGGTGGGAGTATTGACTGATATTGTTATTTTGGTAGTCCACTACCAAGAATTACTCTAGTATTTCCTAATGAATGAATATAACAATACAGTAGCTAAATAATATCCATTGTCATCTCCATGCCTTCCATGTTTCATTTCATCATTACTTTTTTTTAATAAAATACATCATTTTCAATTTTAAAGTCATATTAAAACAATATACTGGTAACTTGGAATGCCAAGATTCAAATGGGTATCATTAAATACATGACATGTACCTTGAAATCCCCTAAATCTATTTATAAGTTTTATTTAAGCAGGGTAGCCTCTCCAGTTAAAAAACTGCTTTCAATGAAGGCCCTGCATGATAAAAACAATTCATGACTGTGGCATACAATTAAGTTAATAGATTTTAATATAGATAAAGATTTACAAAATAATAATATAACAGTCCAATTAAAAGCACAAAGTTGAGTAACATGGGAGAGATAATGAACTCTTGTCTGATTTTTACTGCAAAATGTTTAAAGGAGGAGAATAGTGAGGGCAGGAATAGGGAACGGGGATAGACTGAGAAGGAATGGATATGGATAAGGAAGGCAAAAGTAAAGGGCAGAGGAAATGAAGGTGTGTGGATTTTTGCGAAAATTGAGTAAAACATATCACTGCATAATGAAACAATGCATGTGGCATAAAGCAAACTAAGATAAATGAGTATTATAATGCAAACAATAATCAACAGCCTGAGAATAAAAATATGAATACAAAGTTAAACATGTAATAAAAGTAGCCAAGATGAAGATCTAACTGTTCTCACTGGTGATCATTTTTGCAATAACAATATCAAGCAAATGTTGATTTAAAGGATTAAACTTTTTCAAGGTAGAGGATCCAATTGCAAATTTTGGGGAACTTCTTGAAACTTATAAGGGTCAAACAGTTACTAATAGTTATAGGCTTTGTAACTTTTCAGTGAGAAATGACAAAGTAAATTTCCTGATCCCTTTGAACCGTCACAAGTTTGAATTCAAATGTCAAATAGATTATTGCCGTCTGCTGCCTGGAGCATATATAATAGAGCAACAATAAACGTCCTTGCCAGGAAATGTGTTCAGATCAGTCTAATAATGTGTACTAGATATTTAACCCTTTGAACCCTGAATTATTTGGGACGGTCGTGACCCTCAACCTGAATCATTTGCACACATAAAGCATATTTTGCTAAGTAAATGATTGAATACATTGCTAATAGGCCTACCATGTAAGATGAATTGTTTTTATGTTCAATAAACCTAGCTTGGTACTCATGTATAATAAAGATGATAATCATAAGGATAATCAACAATAGTAATTTTAGCTACAAAAATCATTTCCACATTCACTGACTATGACACACCCCCTTAGCTTTGTTTACTTCGACAACCATGAACATGATCACCTATTCCAGCCCTAACCAGCATCCCAGCTGTTATTTTCCCCGGTGGTACCCTTGTGCACCTTCTTGAACAGCAGATAATTCATTTTCTGTGTCCGTTTCATCTTCAAAATCACTGCTTTGACTATAATATGACTTATCAATAGCTTCATAATAATCAGCAGATCTTTCACCTAAGATAATGGTGTGCAAGAATCCTCTGCAGAGTAGTATTTTTTTGCCATTTTTGTCGTCCAAAACTTCCACATCCAAGCAGTAATGCTAGGCTGGATCTTTCCACACCATATCGGATCGCGAGATGGCATTATTAATACAAGTTTAAGGTCACCTGACAGATAAAAGTCACGTTATCAAAGTCACACGAGTTCTGGCCGGAAAACCGGCCTTTCGGCTACAAGCAGGTTCTGCGCGTGTCCAGTTTTTCTGCCTTTCGGGTTCAAAGGGTTAACACATGATATCCACCAGGAATTAAATTTCTCTCTGGACTATAATGTAAAATTCATCAAAACAGTGAACAATGTGAACAATTTTCCTTGTACACGCCACCTGTAGACATGTAGTTAACTCAAGTGACTTTTCACAAACCACTCTTGGCCTAACATATACCCCCAATGATGACCACATCCTTCAGAAATGTCATCAAATTTTACATAAAAATGATTAAGATTTTGAAATCAATATGAAATTTTCACATCACAGGACAGCTATATCAAAAGTGAATTTTGAAGTTAATTGAAAAAAATTCACATACTTGATATTCAACTCTTGTGATACATAAATGTAAGGAATATATTTGAAATGGCATCCACTTCAACCAAAAAATTGATGTAGTCAACATTATCATCATCCCCTCAGCAAAGTAGTGCCTATGTCTCGCTCCCGCCTTGTAGACAACATGTTCAATGAAAACTTCTTCTCACCTCAGGCAATAATTTTTATAGTCCCGTAGTTGCAGTTTTTGGCCAGCAAAATGACAAGGGCCAGCTCAAGAATAAAACAACATCATGGAAACTGCAATGAATCCGCACATCAACAAAATGGGCTTTGTTGTGTGGTTCATGTACATGCACATGCTTAAATGCAAATCTAATGCATACATTCTTCTTATAAAGCTGGAATTATTCATGACTTTGCAGTCGCTACATATATTTTATACTTTTTACTTTCGATTATCATCTCTATATCTTAACTTTGTGATATCACAGCAGATAGTGAGCATTAATAATGGTTTTAAAAATTATCATCAGACAATTCTACTACGTTTTAGGCACAACATAATTTCAAAATTTGGGACTACTTCAACAAATTAGGAGAAAATGAAAATTCACAACAGCAACTATTAGATCAATAAAACATTATCATATAATCTTGTGAAAGAAAGTTTATGCCTTTGTTTTCAGAAGAATTTTCTTGAATTTAGATTTGAACACATTCCACTTTTCACAGACTCATGCTTAGTACTGCTGGGTTAATCATATCTTACCATATCTGGTTGAATGAATGTATATCCAGCTAAGGTGTGGGCTGTCATACTGTCATTATCTATGACCAGGGTTGAGTTTTGCAGTGACACCTTGTCTTTAATAAGAGAAACGGCATGTCTGTCATGACATTCAAATGCCACATCAACAAGGAAATAATTGTCATCTACTCTCAGCATGGACCTCTCAATGTGTGTCAGGACATTGATTCCAACTGCTTGATTCTGACATGCTGTGAAATACAGCAGGTACCTAAATTCTTCCTTCTTCTGTCCTGTTACTTCTTCGATCAGCTTGCGATATTCCCCCTTATCTGTTTTATACAGAGAAGCAAGATGTATCCCAGCCATGAACTCTTGGAAGAGTTTGTGGGGAAAGAAGATTGTAGATTGCTTTCGCAGATTACCTGTACTGTGTCTTTCTTTCCTGGGAATAATTCTACTTTCCTCTGACAGCACCCCAACTCTACACGCTGTTTTCATGGAATCTGGACATTTCTCAAAATCGCCTTCCTTGAAGACAAGGGTTTTGTTCAACAGACCATTCAAGGCAAGCTTGGCGATAGGGTCAAGGAGGGTGTCGATTTCTTTGAGACGGTCATTGAGCAGTTCATTTACACTGCATGATTCCTTGCACAATTTCAAAGCATAGTGCTCTTTCAGGAAAACCAACATTTCCTTGAATATCTGGGAAAAGGTTTGAAGCGACTTCATCATTTCCCGTTTTTCTTCATCAAACTCACGCCACATGAGACAGAGCATTGCAATGTAGATAGGATAAGGAGCCATGTTTTCAGATATGACATCATTGTCATTAGTAAACTGGATCAGAGTATCTGCTTTGGCTTCTTCACCTGGGATTGCAAAGTATTTTCGAATGTATTCAGCTACATTTTTCTTGCTAAAACCTTCAACATAAAGGAAAGTGTACTGCTCCCTTAGGCTATCATTCCATCGAATCTCCCTTGCCTTCCAAGGACGTGTTGTAACCATGACAGGGCAGGCCTCCAGCTTTTGTGATCGCAGAATCTCTCCGATTTCTATTTTATGTGGTGACTGACCTTTAGCGGGTGATGAATGATCTTCCGCCTGCAATGACTGACCTGTAGCCTTTGCTGACTGATGACTGTGGGGTTTGCGATCTCTTGACTGTGACCCATCTTCTTTCTGCTGCACAACATCTCCACTGAACTCATCTAGTCCATCAAACATAATGAACACTTTGTTTGGATTCAGGTGCATATACTCTGTCAGCTGACTTGCTGTTGCAGGATTATTGCTCATCAGATAGGACTTGGCTATCTCACCAATGGTGTATTTCTTAGCTTCCCTGAGAGGTACAATGATAAGCCATAAGATATCCTGAAGATGCTTCCCATTGACCCAGTCCCAGGCAATCTTCGCACACAATGTCGTTTTCCCAGCTCCAGCTTCACCTTGAACCAGCAGACGTCTCGGGAACTTTCCATTATCTTTGAGATTCATCAGGTCGCTGTACTCCAGCTTTTGCTTCTTTTCGCCATGTTCTTCTTCTAGGAAAAGATTAGTGTACATGTCTTCAAACTGCACAAGGGAATCAGGATTCAGAGGATCAGTCCTTATCTTACACAGAGTATTCCGGTACTTGAACTTGAAGTCTTCTGAACATCTCTGAACCAGCTCAGGTGAAATGGGTTGATGAGACTGTGATGTGGTAGGTAGTGATGAAGGTTTGGCTACAAAGTTAAGAAAATTTCAGAAAAAAATAGTTCATTCAATCTATAACTGATTACAGAGATACACCACAATAAACAGGTAACCACAAAATGAAATATAGAGTGAATACAGAGTTATAATCTATCAAATATGTGAAAACATGAATAGTATGGAAACCGAGGATACAAAAAGGAGAGATTAAAACTGTCTATGCAGATAATTCTGCTTTACTCCCTATTAATTCATTTTCTCTTTTGTTCCCAACAAAATAATACCTCACAGTAGTTGATATAATCAAAGCCTTTGTGGATCTGAAGCTCAAAGTACTGTCAACTTTTGAATGTTTACAAACCTACCATTAGATCCCCTGAGAATTGCCAAATTTGTATTGTACAATATAATACAAAATATATAAAATATTTTTCCTGCTTCTTACATGTTATGTCTGAGAGAAGACTTTCAGCAAGTAGTAGACCTGCTAGTTCATCTAAATCACTTTTCTGGAGTTTCTCAACAAGAATAGCCCGGATGTTTGTGCCTGGGGGCTGTCTGGCTCTCCATCTCATGAATACATCAAGGAGAGCATCAGTGTCGTCGTTGTGTTGTTTTCTGATCTTTGTTAGCAGAGCATGCTTGAAACCTAGATAGATCCCTAGACGTATGTATTTAGAAGAATCAATGCACTCTGAAAGATGAAGGAACTCCTCTTCACTGACAGTACTGTGTAAAAAAAAATGTATCAAGGTTGGGTCAAGGTCATACATCAATGACCAGGATGAATGTTATTTTTTCGAATTCATTCTAAACATTCACTCACTGCTGCTTCATATAGCAGAACATCATCAAAACCTGAATTTCAGTTTTTACAGTTAATAGAGTTAACAATGCCTTGTCCATTTCATGCCAATCTTCAATATTGATTTTGATATCATAGAGATTGTAGTTTCATTTAGGAAAGAGTTCTGCATAGACCCTGTTAAGATGAATCCATTATACTAGCTGCGTCCAGTAACCCTAATACTAACTCTAATCTGATTTCAGTGGGGGAACATTTGGAACTTTAGCCTTAGTATGTGTACAGTTTGTAATCTTGTCATGCACAGAGAAAATTGTGGAATGAAAAGGTGACCCCAAAAATGGCAACTTATTTTTTGCTAGCTGTACCAGAAGTTTTGAGTAATAAAGAAAACTTACATTTCAAATGGTTATAACCTTTGTGTTTCTTTTATGTGTGGGTGTGCTTCATTGTCAAAGAATTTTGGATACATCCTCTTGAATAAATAATATGTTTTAACAAAGATTTCCACCCATGCACATGAAGTCATTAAATACTTTCAATTAATTTGGCCTTAAATTGAAAATACAAAGGCTTCTATATTGCTTACAAGAAAATGTAGCTAATCTGGTTTGAAGTATACTCCTCTAGATTTCCTTTTTTTTATTGTTGATCTTGATATCATTCAATAAAGCTGTACATTTTTTAGATAGTACCTTTACAAGAACATCTAGATGAGACCAATATACCAGACATACCTTGTGTTTGGACCTGGATTGGTTTCAATATCACCAGCTCTTATCAGGAGAATCACTGGTAGATAAAGGTTATAGAGTCCATCCATGGTGTAAGATCCTGGTCTTGGCTCTGCAGATCCTTGTTCCGTGTCACAAGTATGATGACCTCAGAATCAACTGCTGGAATGATAATAAAATGATATTTCATGTAGCCTCTGTAGAAATAGTCATAATTTCCTTTTTGTCAGCAAGCAGAGTATGTAGGAATAGGGAAGGTAATTGTGAAATTCAATTGTGATATTCAAAGAACTGTCAATTAAAGTGAACTAGATGAATCTTTGACCACGCGTGGTCGAACTTTATGCCTCCGCCATTACCAAATCAGAAATAAATGGCACTTCATGTTGATTTATTTTCATTCATACAATGACATCTTTGACCGTGACCTTTGACCTTGTGACCTCCAAATCTAATGAGAGCATTGCCCTTTCCATATGCATACATGAGCCAAGTTTGTTGAACCGTCAAATGGTTACTGAGTTATCACAAGAACGAACCATTTCTATGTACATAATGACCTCTATGACCTTTGACCTTTGACCTTGAGACCCCAAAATCTAATCAGATCATTGTCCCTCCCATATGCATACCTGTGCCAAGTTTGAGGTTGATAGGTCAAATGGTTCTTAAGTTATCGCAAGAACGAGCCATTTTTATGTGTTTTAGTAACTCTATGACCTTGACCTTTGACCTTGCGACTCCAAAATCTAATCAGATCATTGTCCCTCCCATATGGATACACGAGCCAAGTTTGAAGTTGATCTGTCAAACGGTTCTTAAGTTATCGCGAGAACGAAAACGGGACGGACGGACGGACGGACGACCCGAAAACATAATGCCTCTGGCAACCACCTACGGTGGGCGGAGGCATAATAAAAACAAAAATTTGAACTTTTTTCTTTCCTTTTTTCCCCTCATTATTGGCATTCATTTTCTCTCTCCCCCCCCCCCCCCCACCTCTCTCTCTCTGACACAGGAATGATGTAAAATCTTCTCATATCTGCAGGGTTGAATCTTGTCATGAACAGGACCCTTAAGATGGATCAATAAGCATTGTGTAGTCTGACTATCTGACAGTCAGATCTATTGGACTATCCTGATTGGTGACTTTATCATATATTGGCAATCATCCTTTTTTATTTCTTGAACACAGCTCACATTATTTCAATTTATCACTGTACCCCTCTTAGTCCTCCATCAATCAAAATAGAAATTCTAATATAAAAGTCATGTCATATTCCTCTTGGAGTCTGGTGAATGTTCATGCTGTATAACTAGATCCTCATCAGGTCCAAGTGTATGGAAAAATCCTTGTGAGTTGTACCAAAAATACATGTGTGAGATCATTCAACATTCCACTCATGATTTCTGGTAAATCTAAGTGTAAATATTTATAAGCAAAACACACAGCTACAGTCTATACAGATCGAATGACATGAATGCAAGGCTATATTAGATAACCTTGCACCCATGCAGGTTCATACAGGGGAAATTGCTGACAAAAGACACGTAGTGTTCCCTAATTCATCTATGAGCTGCATAGCAGCAAGAGTGGTAATAAAAAAAAAGCAAATCAGAGTTCACTTGATCAAGATTATACAACTGAGATCCAGTAGAAGAAATGGGATAACAATAAGAAATTTTATTATCCTATAGTGTAGAAATAAAATACTTTCCAAGAATTATTTGGTTGAGTGCAATGTAGCGTTTTCTATCCTTATAACTATAGAGGTCAGCAGACACATAAATTTGCACAGCTCACCATACCATTGCTCCCATGTGTGATAAAGACTACACTTCCATGACTCTTCAAGTTCCAGCCCAGTGACCTAGCCAGATATGATCCTATGACCAAGGTTAGATTTGTCCTTTGTTCAGGAATACTATTTTATCATATTTACACACAGAAATATCGAGTTGACAGCATTGGAATTTACATCCATGTTAGTTTTGCCTCTCATTCAGTGGCTTATCTACACTATGAATATGATGGATAAAGAAAGGGGACAAAATAAACAACCTCTCATTCTACCCATCACAATGGTTCTGGTAGTCAAAAGAACATCCCTTCACTGCTGTTATCTGAAATATGTGGGACAGGTCACATGCATATTCACCTGGAACTACTGCTTAAACATAATAGCTGTGAAGGATGTTCTTTTGACTATCAGAACCATTGTGAAGGGTAGAATGAGGGGTTGTTTATTTTGTCCCCTTTCTTTGTCCGTCATGTTCATAGTGCTAGGCATTGTGGTGCCCAGGGCAAACAATGAAGTTGTGCCCAAATTAACATATACATTATGGTACAAGCGAGGGAGTGAAGTAACCAAGCAATGATTTCCTTTTTTTAATTTTAATCCGTAAAAACGTAATTTCCTGCACATTTTACCAAGGTAATTTGATAACTGACCACTGAAAATGAATGATAAAGATCAAAATTGAATATTAATTAAAAGTTTTCTATTTTCTCAGTTTCAAGATTGGGATAATAAATAAAAAACTTGGGAGCATTTCCCTTAAAGATTATGATTTTTCTTCATTTTCTCTCTTTTTCTTTTTCTCTTTTGTGTTTTTTGTGCCCCCTCCAAGTACCGCCTTTATTAGATATTATATTACTTTCAAAAGTTTAACCTTTGCAAATGCTGTATTACATGTAGGTCACACTGGGGGAGTAGCACTAAACAAGAGGCAGATGAAACTTACATGACAGCCATCAAAACAATGACAATTGCATCATTATTTTTAAAAGTTTGAACCCCTTTTAAAAAGCTGTGTTTAAAGTGATTACACAATGGTAAATAAAAATTTGATGTATGATCGAGAATAGAATTATAAGAAGAATAACATTAAAAATATGATGAATTTCAATCGAAATCAATGGATTTTGGCTAATTTTCTCATAAAAAGTCAAGAGCTGATCACAAAATTTGAGTTTGAGGTATG
>JAPZVO010001937.1:0-12293 GCA_029962745.1 Echinometra lucunter | reverse complement strand
CCAAGAATTTAGTAATACAAATCAAACTTTTGGGACTTGCACAAAATCTCAAACTATACCCTTTTGAATAAGCTGTTGTGCCATGGGACTCTTTATCATCCGAATTGCATTTCTTTTTCTTTTTGAAACCTAAGGTCACAGAGCTATTGTTTCCGGGATACTCTCAATTTGGAATAATAGTCTTCAGTCTAATAAAAAGGGAAATGGGGTTAGTTTCTAATATAACTTTCTATTATAATCCGTTACATCTTATATTCCGATGTATTTTAAAATATTGTGTAATATGCTTAAAGAAATCACTGTACAATATATAAACACATGTATTCGTATTTTAATCACTACTTCAAGTAATTGTCTTGAGAACTACCACCTGGGCTGGTATTTCCTAATGATAGTAATATTTTCTCTCATTTAGATGAAAGGTTCTGTTCTTGGTGTTGAGAGATGATGATGAAGGTGGTGATGATGGCATAATGATGGTGAAGATTCTGATGAGAGCGATGGCATCCCCTTAACAGAACTGATGTACAAAGGTGATTGATAACCATATGGACCTTATTAGAGTAATTGGTTAGGTCTGACACGAAATATTTCTAAACACGACTCTTTCTGTGTTTCATTTCCTTTATAATTCATAAACCAAATAGTTATTATAAGTATTGAAATCGGATTTTTTCTGAGTGATAATAATCGCTATTCTAAATGGAATATTAAAATAATGATGTTTACATTTATTGATATTGGTTTATTTCCGAAGACTGATAATTGACCAAGTTGGCAAATAATGGTAAGTCACTGGAAACAGTTGATTCCTGGTGATTGTACATTGGTCCAGACGGCACATGGTGGTAATCTTTTGGCACTTTTGTAGACTATTAATAATTATTGGATGTTCATTGATCTATATACTTTTCTCTCTTTCTCTATTAGGTAAGAGCAACCCTGATCCTGCTCCCATTGGTCATCAGCCAACTCTTATCACCCCTGAGAGTTCACGGGTGCAGACAGCACACGATGGTAAGTTTTTTGGTCCTTCTGGAAGCTAATGATGCATTTTTATGTGAATCAAATGGTCTGGTGAACTATAGCTTAGCATGCAGGAAGTTAGTTTATGTTTCAAATGGTTATTACAATTTGTTGGATGTTTAGCTTCAGGAATCCACATACTTTCTCTAATCTCTATTAGGTGAGAGGAACCCTGATCCTGCTCCCGCTCCCTTTGGTCATCAAGATCAGCCAACTGTTATTGCCACTGAGAATTCACAGGTCCAGACAGCACACTATGGTAAGCCCTTTTACTGTTTTACTAGTCCTGTAATCTAGTGATGCATTTTTTGTAAGTCAAATGGGCTGCTGAACTATACATTTTTTTACAAACAGAATTAAATCAAGGTTTTAGATTATTATGACACTTTTTAGGATGTGTATCTTCATGGAACTATAGTTAACTCTGCGAAAGTGGAAGTCAAATTAGTTCAAATAATCGTCTAAGTCAAAGCCACCTGGTTCCTTTCTTTGTTTTCTTTTGTTTGGACCCCTCATAAGTCAATTTTTATCATAGTAGTCAAGCTATTCTTCAGTCCCCACAGATTCAACTGTTTTACTTTTCTCTATAAGGTGAGAGCAATCTTGATCCTGCTCCCATTGGTCATCAGCCTACTGGTCCAGACAGCAGATGATGGTAAGACGTTTCACCATTTTGTATGTCTGAATCTCAGCATGCCAATTTTTTCCATGAAAAGTGTCATCCACTTCAGGATGAATAATTAATAATATAAATGTATTATTATGTTTGTAACATTTCATTTACAGTCCATCCTCTACTCACTCTGCTTCATCGAAAGTTTTATTAATATTATTGATATTAAATCAACAAACTAAAAGCATCATCATCATACAGTATAATTTTGTAATCTCTTATAATTTGATTGTAGGTACTTAATTGTTTAATAGCTGGGTTACATTCTGTTATTTTTCATAAATATGATCAATATACCTAAAGCAATGGTTGATGATGACCAAACAATGATTCCAAGAAGTATCTTGTTCTACTTTTCTCATAATAATAAACAAACATTTGATGCTCTCCCCTATCTCACCTATGACCATCCTCTGTGAATTGTTTGCAATAAGTATATTATATTTAGAAACAGTTAATGCTGCAATATAAAATAATGAGGATTACTTGTAGCTACTTAGAGGGTCAGTTAAATGCATCAGATATTGCTTATGGACACCGTCAAGTGTCCCAATGATAGCTTAATATTTAAAAAGCAGCAAATTCACTTGAACAATGGAATGGTCATAATTAAGTTTCAATTGCATTGTTAATTATATTGAATTAATATGAGATGTATTAGAATGCTGAAGTGAATAGACGTATCCCTTTTTTTTTTACCTTATTTATTTTGAGTATTCTTTTCATAACACACAGTACAAAAACACTGCATGCATACAGGCTGCAAAGAAAGAGATTTTTCAGCATGTGGAGATGTCCATCTCTACGTGTGCTGGGTCCACTTGATGCTGATGACCATGTGAGACCACATCGAACTTCTGGTAATTACTACTTCATTTTCAGATTTTCCTAAAGTAACTAAGGAACTAAGGACTAGGGAACATTTAGGTCAGGCCAGAGCTGTTACAGCAATGTATACAGGGCTGATTTTAAAAAAAAAGTTCAGGTGCGAGTTTACAACACATATGACAATTCATAAGTGATAGCAAAATCTAAAATTGGCAGCTAAGGTTATTGTTTCGTATTATAATATATAATAATCTGCTATCATTAACCTTTACAGCAAGAACGATTTGCTTCTTGTCACGAATCTTACTAGAAGAAGGAGTCGATCAAAGCCTTTCCCATGCTGCACGACTTTTAAGGAAAGGAAATGTTTCCTCAGGCTATTTGACTTAGATGTGTCAGTTCAGTCTATGAAATCTGAAGTCTGCTTCAAAATTCTACCCTTTTGAAACCTATTTAATATTTTTTCAATAAACTGCTTACTGACAGTTCATGTCAGTTACCTAACTTTTCTTAATATAGAAATGACTCTGACATTTTAACAGTTATGTGCTTTATCAGAATACTGAGAATAGATAGTTCTTGTTACCCTTAGAAGTAGTATTATGTAATGCAGGATGACTGTCATATATGTGCTACAAATTTATTGTCAGGGGCCTGTTGCATGAAGCGTTTTTAACTGATAAACCTTAGGCTCCCCCCCCCCCCGGAGTTTTTTTTTATTCCTGTGTTAAAGTTAATGGTGAAAGTCAGAATAAGGTGAATACTTAATGTTTACCATTTTTTATCAGGTAAAAGTTTTACGCAGCACGCCCCAGTAGTGTGACAGCAAGAAAAACAGTTTGAGTGATATTCAACATTATTTTTGTTTTTCTAATTACAGAATGACCCCCAGCTAGCCATGCTAGTGAGGCAGATACAGGAAGAAGGAGTGACCATAGAGCCGAATACTGTTTCATTGGTTAGTAATATAATTTATTGATTGTGGGGGCCTTCTTTATGGATAAAAATTAATTGTCCCGGGGTTGCTGTCCTTTGATTAGTTATTCGTATAATTGCACAGAGAGTAATTTTAAAGGCCTTCTGAAGTATCGGTAATGGAAGAAAAATCTTTCGAAAGATTTTCTATCTCATGGTAATCCCACCTTAAAGCATTTTATGTTAAACATTGCTTCATGAAAATAATTCAGCTTAAATGTGCTAAATATTTGTAGAATATGAAGTTAAAACATGGCTTTAATCATTGTGTTCGCCACTCGGCATATATAATTATTTATTGCAGTCCTGTATAGGCTCTACTTTGTTGGTAATTTCCAACATGACTTATTTTGAAATTTCTGTAAATGAAAACATGTTATCCAGCTCTCAGCAAGACCGTTTTCTACCATAATGTTATTTTCTGGGAGATAAACAATACTGATTTCTAGGCAGTTTTTGTAAAAAACATATTGTAATGAATTCAAGTACTCCTGATAACGGATAAAGGTTTAATGTTGAACAGAGTAATACGGTCAATTGTGGCAAATTTAAAGTTTTTTGTTGAATATGTACCGGATTCAATATCTTTAATAACTGAAAAAGCTTGAAACTGATTTAGTTGAAATTTACACTAGATGCCTAATAGTGTAGACATTTCTATGTTTTAATGCAGCTGTTTAGAGGTTGAGCATTGATTCATGTCTGCTGTAGACTGGCAGTCCATAAATATATGAAATTGGCACCATGAAATCCAAATAGTTGACAATTATTTATTTGTATACTCATACAGACAGAACTGATGCCTATCCATGTTGATGATTCTGGGGATGCACATACGAGTGCCCTGCCAGCCACTCCTCAACAATGTGAGGTAAGTCATGTCCATGTGAGGTTGTAACCAGATATATTTATTTTTAAGATGTAGCTTATAAGATATATACAGTGTTACAGTATATAATTATATGTATATATATATCAGATCAATGTTTTAATGTTTGTATAGACTTTGTGTGATTAAAAGTGCATTATTTCTTTTTTGGGGGGGGGATTGTGATATTCAAACTGCCTTGACCTCGACACTAAAGCGACAATTTGTTTAGTGGTGATTTTAATATCACCCAATCACGGTCAGTTTTCTGGTGCATGAATTCTCTCTAGAACGATTTTTCGTGGACCTAGACATATTGTTAGAAAAGCTTTATACTTAACTTTCCAATATAAGTATGATTAAACTTCTATCACTGAATATGAACTTTAAAAATTATATCTATAATATTATAATTATATCTAAAATCTATGGCAGTCCATAAATATATGAATTGGCACCATGAAAATCCAAATAGTTGACAATTATTTATTTGTAAACTCATACAGACAGACTGATGCCTATCCATGTTGAGATTCTGGGGATGCACATACGATGCCCTGCAGCCACTCCTCAACAATGTGAGGTAAGTCATGTCCCATGTTGAGATTGTACCAGATATATTTATTTTTAAGATGTAGCTCATAAATTCAACATTTTTTCTTTCAAGATGAGATTTTATTTGAATCCTTGCCATGTCCGTTGTGCAATCAGGCAGGACACTTATAATAATCTGTGTCAATTAGTCAAAAAATAATTTCAAGGCAGTTGGTCCTTTAGTGATCTCGTCCCAAACGATTAGCTTTCCTTGCAGCCAAGTAAAAAAAAAAATCCCTGAACCCAACATATATACGTGTTACAGTATATAAGTATATTATAATATTATCAAGATCAGTGTTTAATGTTGTAAGTGTGTTTAAAAGTGCTTTTTTTGGGGGGGGGGGGATTGTGATATTAAAACTGTCCTTGACACTAAAGCGACAATTTTGTTTATTGGTGATTTTAATAATCACCCAATCACGGTCATTTTCCGGTTGCATGATCTCTATGAATGATTTGTCTTGGACCTAGACATATTGTCAGAAACACTTTATACTAAACTTTCCAATATAAGTATGATTAAACTTCTATCACTGAATATGAACTTAGAAAATTATATCTATAATCTTCATGAATTCAATGAGTCTTAGAAAATGTCTTAGAAACGTCTTAGAAACCTAAACATACTTGACATGGTAATTTTAGGTGGATTTCATATTCTTCCATGATGATTTCCTGTCATTTCATTTATTCTTTATTTTTTCTCTTTCCTTCACCTTTGCCCTCTCCCCATTTTTATGAAAACTGCACAGAATAAGAAAGCAAAGAAAAGAATTGCAAGTCCAGATGAATGGAAGCAAAACGTTCAAAGAAAGCGACGAAACCTAGGACTTCCATATACTTCCAGAGACGGTAAGAAGAGAACTGCAAGGCAGATGGGGAAGCCATGTCCAGACAACTGCAGATTTAAATGCACTGAAACATCTCGGAGCAAGAGAGAGAACATATCTTCTTGCAGTACTGGGGCACAGGCAGCTATGAAAGACAGCATGATTTTATTTGTCAGCATGCCCATAGGAACCATAAGAAACATGACAATCAAAAAAGGGTCAATACAGACTACTTTCTTCCTGTAAGGGGCCAAGTTAAAAGGGTTTGTCAGTTTTTCTTCATCAACACCCTTGGCATAACACAAAAATCTGTACGGTACACACTTGAGAAACATGATCACTTTCCAGTGATCAACGTGGTAGACATCCACCCAAAACAAGGCTGATGAGAGTGATCTTGATCACATCAGGGCCCACATCAAAAAGTTCCCAGTTGTTCCATCCCACTACTGTAGGAGCTCAAGTACTCGACAATACTTGTCTAGTAATTTGAGTATCAGGAAAATGTACGACTTGTACAAAGATGAGACTCAAAATCCGAAGTCCCTTTCTCTGTACAATAAAATCTTCAATACACAGTTCAAACCTTGGCTTCCATCATCCCAAAAAGGATGAATGTAAAAAGTGCATTGAATACAATAACTCAACAGCAAAACAAAGAGAGTCTCAAGGAAGAACATGAAACCCATCTCAACAATAAGAAAATGGCAAGGCAAGAAAAAGACATTGACAAACAAAAAGCACTGAAGGATGAATCATTCCACTCATATACCTTTGATTTGCAGCAAGTTCTACCTTGCCCCAAAACAAATGCCTCACTGTTGTTTTACAAGAGACAACTCTCTGTGTACAATCTTTGCTTGTACAACCAAGGCAATGGAGATGGTCACTGCTACATCTGGAGCGAGGTAGAAGGGGGAAGAGGTTCTGTAGAGATAGGGACATGCCTGCTCTGCCACCTTCAAAATCTCAGGGGTGTTGACCATGTTACACTTTACAGTGATGGATGCGGTGGACAGAACCGAAATCGGTTTGTGGTAGCAGCATTGCTCTATGCTGTAAGGACGACGAATATCAAGACGATCGAGCACAAATTTCTGGAGTCGGGGCACACGCAAATGGAGGTCGACTCCATGCACAGTGCCATTGAATCTGTGCAGAAGAACATTGCCATATTCCACCCTGATCAATGGGCAGCTGCTGCAGCTCTGGCAAGACGCAGCAGGCCATATAAGGTACGACAACTACATCATCGTGAGTTTGTCGACCTGAAGAAGCTGGCTGCAGACATTCTGCAGAACAGTGCCAAGGATGTGGATGGCAACAAAATCTTCTGGTCTCGCATGCGACATGTCAAGTGTGAGAAGAAGTCTCCTCACCTCATGCAGTTCAGATATTCCTTTGATGAGGAACTTCGTGAACTGCGAGTGGCCAGTGCCAGGAAGATGCCCCAGGTCAAGCTTCAATCTGCGTATGATTGTCCTCTGAAGATCGCTGCAAAGAAGAAGGCGGACCTGCTTGACCTGTGTGAGCACAATGTCATCCCACTTTCTCACCAAGCTTACTATCGATCACTAATGTCAAAGAAAGATGAAGCAAATGAAAGTGAGGAGAGTGAGGATAATGGTGATGAGTAATGACAGTTGTTTATGTGAGGTAATGTGATCTATCAGGATCTTCATTCAGTTAAGCTGTATTAATTGACAATGGGATATATTATGCAAACTATACTGTCAATATTCTTAAATCCTATTCCACTCAGTGCGAGGAACTGATGAAAGGATAAAAAAACCTGAACTCACATAGTTGTGTTGAAGATCATACATTATTTATTAAATCCTATTTAATGAAAAGTCCAGGAGTGAAATCACACTATACTGGAATAATAACCAGTACCTTCATGGGAACAGTTATGCAGCAAAAAATATATATCTCCATTCTGTGCTAATTAGTTTACCAGTGAACAGAAGTGTGATCTGCTTGGGAGAACTTCATAGATTCTAAGATGTACTCTCTCTCCCCCAAATTAAATGCACCTGTTCGCAAACATATACACTTAAATTCCTACATTAAAAATAACTTGTAACACAATAAGACTGTCGAATCTTAACAAGCTAAAAATTATTTGACATTGCTATATCATAGATTTACAATTGACGTAATCTATTTTATTCGAGATAATGTCAACGACAATGCATTGAATATTCTAGGGCTTGGGCATTTACAGTAATAGATATGTGATTATTAGGATTTTTTTAAATTTTACCTGGTTGCTAAAAGACGGAAAGTTATCTATGAACAGGCTACCAAGGGACCGACAGCTTGAAGTCTTGAAGTTTCTTAAGATCTTACTTAATGATGATGAACCATGTCATTTGTTTGAGACAGTGTAAAATATTAGGGTTTTTAATTCAGAACTGAGGCTGAATTGTATTCCTTCACAATAGGAAATATGCAAAAATATATTTATTCTTAAATCCCATTCTACTCAATGTGAGAGAATGATCAAACGATAAGCTGCATGTGCTTAAAATTCTGTGTGTGTTTGTTTTTAGCTCACTTCTTTTTCTATTTTGTCGCTTCAATTGATAAACATTTTGTTGTTGTTGTTGATTTATGAACTAATAGCAGAAAAGAAGAAAAAGCAGTATTGCTGAAAATATGCACAATGTTTAATACTCATCACAGATCAACATCATTATCTTTGTGTAATTTATGAACTTATGTACAGAAGGGTTTTTGATAATGGTTCTTATGTGTATCATAATGTTCTTGTTTTAAAGTTCTTGGGGTAATATATTGTTTAATACACATGTAAATGAATCTTAGTTAAGAAATTTGAATGTATACCAGAGAAATATGACAATTTAATTGTATTGTTGAAGTCATGTGAGGATAGGAATGAATGGACACTTTCTGCTATGTAGACTTTCGTCGTTTGTGTGAATTTTTTTCTACATTAATAGGAAAAAATATATACATGTGTAAATATTTTACCAAAATAAAATGATATTTGAATATATTTCTTGCAGGCATAATGCTAAATCAGTTTTCAGACATAAAGTACGCTGATCAATGAATATTTTGTCAAGTACAGCAATATAAATGAATTTTAAATGAGACACCTTACAATATTTATACAATGCCTGTCTTCATGTGTATATTTGGGGAAAATTACAATATGATTTCATATCAAGCTAATTCTAAAATAAACTTAATAGATGAATTACCAGACATAGAGTATTAAATTTTATTCCTTATAATATATTTGTAAATTATGTGTGGTTTTTATAAGTGAACCAGTATAATATATATACAATTTGTGAGAAATAATTATGATATATCAGTATTTCATTATTTGAAATATGAACATCCAATCAATTTAAATATTTAACAGATTATAATTCTTACAATATTTCAATCGAATAAGTGCTGTATCTGCTGTTACTCATATGGTATTTTCATCAAGATAATGCTAGGTCTACTGCTAATGCCTTTGATAACAAGTTCGAAATACCCCTATTCATTTAAGATTAATATTATACGTATAAGTATGCTATTTCATCAGTCAGTGTTGATAAATGAAAGTTCATTAAGTCCAGAGATGATCAGTTGTACACTATGTGTGTTTACAAACTTTAATCTTAGAGGGAATCTTAGAAAATGAAAGTATTACCAACCTTCCAATTGACACTGAAGTTTGGTTTTTATCTTTGTATAAATTTGATATTTATATAGATTTGTGTGAAATATCACAACTGGGTTGCTCACCATATTAAAGTGTATGTTTGTGAAATCAGAACATGTTTTTACCTGATATTTCAAATGCTTATGATAAGTTTAATTGATGTGAAAAATGTATGTGCTTTTTATTCCACCAAAGTCTTGCCACTGTTCAGAAAAAACATGATAAATGGTTATTATGAAATAAATATCAAATGTTTGAAACGTGAAACGTTCACACCTCTATGCCTCTTTGATAATTACTCATTTGAGTGAATTATGACAATTATTGCAATATATTTTGAAAATCAATCTTTTTTTCTCGTTTTCTCTTCTCTCTTTACTCTCTTTAAAAAACTAACCCAATACATGAGGAAATATAAGGTACACTTTCTAGCTATAAATGCTAATTTAATGACACTGTTAATGATAGTGATGCTGCTGCTGATTATGATGGAAATGATGATGTGGAGAAGTAGGATTATTAACTGGACATACCGTTTGGCTATACAAATCATGGCATAAAATAAGAATACATGATTTAAAGGGGACGTTTCCTTCTGGGTTGGAGGGTGCTATAGCAGTAATATAAAATCATTTGACAAGTTTTAATGACAACATAAATAATAATTGATCGTGATGCCTAAAACTCATTTGTTTTTATGTTTATTAATTATATTTGGGAAGTCTTTTGTTTATAGGAGCACCAGGAATATAAGAAAAAAGGAATTTTTTAACAAAAAAATAGGATTATGAATGCTTTATGCAAATTCATGATAAAGATAGTGTTTTGAATCCAATCTGCCGGAATAAAAAAATAGGATCTAAAGGACTCGTGCAATGACTGAATATTACTGAAAACATTTATCAAGGTAATTTGCGTTGCAAATAGCAGTGTTCAGTCTTTGTCTCGTTTTCTAAAGTCTAGCACAGTCATTTATATTAGAAACTTAAATGATGCATCACTCTCGCCTAGTCAAGAATGATTAGGGTGGCAGAGGGAGGCAAAAGTAGCATAATTTTGAAGAAAAAAAACACAACAATAACTTCTTAGAAAAATTTTCTTGTAATCGAAACGCTAGTACGAACATTTGATTATCATGGTATAGAATAACACATGAAGTGTTTCCTATCCAATTCTGTAAAAAATAGTCCTGCTTAGTCATTTATGTCTTTGTGATTAAATATAAGTTTTGTAGCACTTTCTGGACCACCCTGTATACACGAATCAATGTGAACTTTAATGCATACGAATATGCTTTACGCCCTTTTACAAGCTCTTTTTACTCCTAGCACTAATTTTTCATTTAAGCAGAAGGACGCAACACGCTATGCGCCCTTCTTTTACAGTATGCGCATGGCCAATGTGAATTAAGCAGAAGGGCGCAACATGCTATGCGCCCTTCCTTTACAGTATGCGCACGTTAATGTGATTTAAGCAGGAGGGCGCAAAGAGCTATTCGCCCTTTTGCTTAGAGCGCGCGCACAGTAGTGTGATTTAAGCAGAAAGGCACAGGCAATAAATGGCGTTTATCTTTAAAAGTATTAATTCATATGACACAAAAATTTGAAGAGTCTAACTTTATGAGTACTCTTATAAACATGTGCATTTTCAAAGTAATTCAACGTATTTTCGCGGAGACAAATAACTTTTAACCTTTAAATGCGATTTTCTCGAAAGTGTGTTTTACAGGCGCTCGCGTGCTTACGACCTTCTGCCAGCGGCACGACGATTTGTGTATGTTGTATCATAAGAAAACACTTAAAAATAAGTTGTATGATTTAAGAAGATCTGGGAAAGAGATAAGTTTTGAGGGCAACTTTGATATCACTGAGGGCTGACAGAGAACAGATCTTAAGTGGGACCGTTTCCCTTTCTGTTGGTAGTAAGGTACACCTGTAAAAGTATGTATTTAGAAGAACTCAAGTCTGACATGGGTTCTGTTTGCAAATTATGAATTCTCAAAAAGTTTTTACACTTTTCATGACATCAAGGTTTGAATGACTTTTCTTTGCAGCGTTATCACATCAATGTAGACAGTCTAGAATCGATAGGAGAACTTGGTTTTGGAAGCTGCGGTCATGTGATTCGTATGAGGCACAAGGAGAGTGGTACGATACTAGCAGTTAAGGTAAGTTGAAAGTACATGTATGATTCTTGTTTAACATTGTCTACTTAAAAGAGTCAGAATGGGCATGTTGGCTCAATTGATAGAGCGTCCGCCTCATGAACGGGAGGTCGTGGGTTCGATCCCCGGCCGAGTCATACCAAAGACATACAAAAATGGGACCTTCTGCCTTCTAGCCAGGCGCTTGGCATATAAGAATGGAGAAGGGTAATAATAACAAATTATGTTATGCAGGGCCTGCTAGAAGATTAGCTGATAAAGCTAAAGTGGTTACCTGGGTAAATAAGGGCTCTTATTATTATTATTATTATTATTATTATCATTAATGATATTTATTTGTGTCAGTTAACACAGCCTTAAGGTGACTGTTCACATATGAAGCGGCTTACCCCGTAGGGTTCTGTTCTCATTTATCAATGGTGCATGAAGCGGCAGAAAGAACCTGTCGAGGCAAAAATTACCTTTTTTGCCTCGATCCTGGCGGGCAGGGTTTGGACCTGTCAAATTCTTGTAAAGTCAGCGTAAAATATGAGGTTACACGTTTGTCTGCGCAACTTTCATTTAAATATTAATGTGTTAGTGGGCGTCTCATTATCGTAAGTGACATGGTTTTCGGCACCATATGTGAACACTGAAAACAAATT
>JAPZVO010001936.1:0-12299 GCA_029962745.1 Echinometra lucunter | reverse complement strand
ACCACAACAGACGAACATGCATGTACATTTCTACAGTTTATTACAATGTGAATATAGCTTGATGTATGATTTCTTATAAGAATATTAATTGTTTAATGATTTTAATTGTATATAATTATTTCTGTTTGAATACCCATTTTATTTAAATATTGCACTGTTAGTCCTTGGACTACTGCTTTGCATATTTTATATGAATAAACAGAAATTGAATTGAAAGTGAAAAGAAATTGTATTCCCCTTTTTCATTACATGTTTATATGTTCATTGTGTAAATATTTTCCTATTTTCCATATTTCTCCTCCATCCATACACCTCTTCCACCACGAATAAAAAAAGAAAGAACACCAACAGCAAAACAGTTAAACCATAATTCACCTCCAATACCTCTTAAAGGTAGTAGCCAACATTTGCAAGTGACACCCAATATGCACAAAAGTTTTACTTTAGATTGCTTTAAGCCACAGAAAAAACACTCGTAAAGTTTTAGATCCCAGTACATTCCCGTTAAGGATTAAGAAGGAAATATTTAACACAAATTTTCTTTTATTTTCTTTGTTCTGTAAAGGCGTCTTCCTGACGCTTTAAGAGTAAAAGCATTCATTTTTCACTTATACTTTGGAATATTGTTGTAAATTTGATAACATGATAGTTTTACATAATTACCTGTCATTTAAAATTGAAATTGGCTATTTTCTCTTCAAATTCTGAAGAAGAAAATAAATGTTGTGCAAATTTGATAACATGATTGTTTTACATAATTACCTGTCATTTAAAATTGAAATTGGCTATTTTCTCTTCAAATTCTGAAGAAGAAAAAAAAAATGTTGTGCAAATGTGGGCTACTTAAAGGAGAATGAAACCCGGGGGGATCAATTTTTAATTAAAAGAGAGGATAGAGAAAAGCAATTTAAAAAAATTTCCTTTAAAAAGCGGTACGAAATGACGAAGTTATGAAAGTTTGAAAAGTCTCAGAACAGAGAATCTTTTCAAAATGAACTAATTTTTGTTCATTTTTTGTCAAAATGTCATCACACTGATTTCTTGATTTTTCATTAACATCTCCACACATAGCTACCCACAGATCTGACTTGTCTCTGTCATACACATGCTCATACAGTGAGGATGAATTAATCTTCATTCAAGAGCTACACATAAGGATGAAATCATCTTGGTTCGACACGGTTAAACTAAGATGAAATCATCTTCACAAACACCATGCAAGGAAGATGAATTAATCTTCGTTCAACAGCTGCAGATAAGGATGAAATAATCTTCGTTTGACACAGGTAAACTAAGATGAAATCATCTTCACAAACACCATACAAGGAAGATGAATTAATCTTGGTTCAACAGCTAACCGTAAGGATGAAATAATCTTCGTTTGACACAGTTAAACTAAGATGAATTCATCTTCACAAACACCATACAAGTAAGATGAAATCATCTTCACCAACACCATACAAGTAAGATGAATTAATCTTCATTCAACATCTACACATAAGGATGAAATAATCTTAGTTTGACACGGTTAAACTAAGATTAATTCATCTTCGCCAACATCATACACTGAGGATGAATTAATCTCCATTCAACAGCTACACATAAGGATGAAATCATCTTGGTTCGACACGGTTTAACTAAGATGAAATCATCTTCACAAACACCATACAAGGAAGATGAATTAATCTTGGTTCAACAGCTAACCATAAGGATGAAATAATCTTCGTTTGACACAGTTAAACTAAGATGAAATCATCTTCACAAACACCATACAAGGAAGATGAATTAATCTTGGTTCAACAGCTAACCATAAGGATGAAATAATCTTCGTTTGACACAGTTAAACTAAGATGAAATCATCTTCACAAACACCATACAAGGAAGATGAATTAATCTTCATTCAACAGCTACACATAAGGATGAAATAATCTTCGTTTGACACAGTTAAACTAAGATGAAATCATCTTCACAAACACCATACAAGAAAGATGAATTAATCTTGGTTCAACAGCTAACCATAAGGATGAAATAATCTTCGTTTGACACAGTTAAACTAAGATGAAATCATCTTCACAAACACCATACAAGGAAGATGAATTAATCTTCATTCAACAGCTACACATAAGGATGAAATAATCTTCGTTTGACACAGGTAGACTAAGATGAAATCATCTTCATAAACAACATACAAGGAAGATTATTTCATCTTCGTTCAACAGCTAACCATAAGGATGAAATAATCTTCGTATGACACAGTTAAACTATTAGATGAAATCATCTTTACAAACACCATACAGGGAAGATGAATTAATCTTCATTAAACTGCTAACATGAGGATGAAATAATCTTTGTGAAGATGAAATCATCTTCACAAACACCATACAAGGAAAATGAATTAATCTTCATTCAACAGCTAAACATAAGGATGAAATAATCTTCGTTTGACACGGGTAAACTAAGATGAAATCATCTTCACAAACACCATACAAGGAAGATGAATTGATCTTCGTTCAACAGCTAAACATAAGGATGAAACCATCTTGGTTTATCACAGTTTAATTAAGATGAATTTATCTCTACAAACATCATAAAGTGAGGACGAATTAATCTCTGTTCAACAGCTTTAGCACAGTTTAATAAGATCAACATCATATTTACAAACAATATTAAATGATGAATTAAAACTAAGTCCCATGATTCTTTTCAAATTGGCTAGTAATGCAAAAATTAAAACCCCAGTACAAAATGTTTACATCTAACCTCACTTGACCTTTGACAAACATACCATACCTTTGACCCCCAAATTACACTGAGGTCCCTATAGAGCATCTGCCATCCAAGTTTGGATTCTAAACGGCAAAGGTTGCAAAGCTACTCAAGTTTTATGCTCGTTTGACCTATGACCTACATATATATGATCTTTTACTCCACCCTCAATTAAACTCTTCATGAAGCACTCCCCTGATCTTTGTCCTGCATGTGTGATCTTTGACCCTTAGACCTCACTTAGCTTTATCAGTCAGAGCAAGCCCAGTGGTCTGACTGTTATCAACGCCAGTAGACACTTGCAGGTACATGTAAATTTCAGTATTTGACCTTGTTTGATCTTTGATCTGCTTACATGTATATGATTCGGCTCACAAGCCCTCATCTGCAATGCATCTTCATCTTTCAAAGCAATCAAAATCAGGATCGGTCAAGAAATATCTGAGAAGAAGCAAATTACTCATTTTGAGCATATTTGTTATATTAATTAGCATATTAATCAGCATAGTGTGTAGCAGTCAAATTAGCACAGTAACTAAAGATCTTAATAGGACATGGCAAGATATATCTTAACTTAATTCGAAGTCTAATTGGCAAAGTAACTGAACATCTTAATAGGACATGGAAAGATTTATCATAACTTAATTCAAAGTCTAATGGGCAAAGTAACTGAATATCTTAATAGGACATGGCAAGATTTATCATAACTTAATTCAAAGTCAAATTGGTAAAGTAACTGAACATCTTAATAGGGCATGGCAAGATTTATCATAACTTAATTCAAAGTCTAATTGGCAAAGTAACTGAACATCTCTACAGGACATTGCGAGATTTATCCAAATGACTCAGTTTAATGTGTAATTAGCAAAGTGTGAGTAAAGTTCTTACCCAATCCATCAACAAATATTTGAGATTAAATCTGGAATATGTACTCAACATATTTAGCAAAGTGTGAGTAAAGTTCTTACCCAATCCATCAACAAATATTTTGAGATTAAATCTGGAATATGTACTCAACACCTTTAATATATCAACAGAATTTATGGTGATTCCAAAAGATGTAGTCCAAATTGAGGTGCTTATGAAAGTTAGATGGTTACTTAAACTATAAAGTCCTGATTTACATAGAGTTTCGTTCACACATTAATCTGTTGCATCCAAATCCGTTGTATCCGAGTCTGTTGGGCTGGTTTCTGACATATTCCGTGGTTTTACTATGGGCTGTGAAAAACTCTGCCTTGCCGCCCCATTGAATCTACCATGTCTCCAAGGTCTGCAATCAGGAATAGGAGAAAGAAGAACACTGCACATAATTCTATTTAAATGACATAGTGTCAGCCAAATTTGAAGTCGATTCATCTGAGAATGAGCAAATTTTCATGTATGCAATGACATCCATGACGTTTGACATTCGACCTTGTGACCCAACTCTAATAAGACCATTGACTCATGTTTGAAGTTGATCTATCAGATGGTTAAGTTATCACAAGTCATTTTCACATATACAATGGCTTATATGACCTTTGACATTTGACCCCCACTTCTATTCAGAGCATCGTCCCTCCCATATGCATACATGAGCCGAGTTTGAGGTTGATCTGTCAAGTGGTTTTTAAAGGGGGTAGCCAATGCTGAAACAATGTTAGTTCATTTAAAGAGCATGATTTTATTAGCAGAAAATCATCTGCCTAAAATTTTTTTAAAGTCATGTTGCAAAGGAAACCTCCAAATATGGTAAGATTTCAAGATATTTTTGACCCCCTCAGCTGTGACCCAGTTTCAACTGGGTACCCACTTTGACGTTGACGTCACGGTGGGTACCGCAGTTCTAGCAAAATGCGCGCAAGGTATAATAAAAATTGTACAGTCTAGCGCGCAGCACATCTGCAATGCGCGAAGGTGGTACCCACTTTTACGTCATACTTCATACCCAAATTTTTGGGTGAACTCTTGACTTTTTATGAGAAAATTAGCCAAAATGCACTGATTTCGATTGAAAATCATCAAAATTTTAATGTTATTCTTCTTCTTAAATTATATTCTCGATCATAACCCCCCCCCCCCCCCCCCAAAAAAAAATACCATTGTGTAATCACTTAAAGCTATTGCGAGAACGGGCCATTTTCATGTATGTGATGATCTCAATGACCTTTGACCTTGAGACCCCAGAATCTAAACAGATCATTGTCCCTCCCATATGCATACATGAGCCAAGTTTGAAGTTGATCTGTCAAGTGGTTTTTAAAGGGGTAGCCAATGCTGAAACATGTTAGTTCATTTAAAAGAGCATGATTTTATTAGCAGAAAATCATCTGCCTAAAATTTTTTTTAAAGTCATGTTGCAAAGGAAACCTCCAAATATGGTAAGATTTCAGGATATTTTGACCCCTCAGCTGTGACCCAGTTTCAACTGGGTACCCCACTTTGACGTCGACGTCACGGTGGGTACCGCAGTTTCTAGCAAAATGCGCGCAAGGTATAATAAAAATTGTACAGTCTAGCGCGCAGCACATCTGAAAGGCGCGAAGGTGGTACCCACTTTCACGTCATACCTCATACCCAAATTTTTGGGTGAACTCTTGACTTTTTATGAGAAAATTAGCCAAAATGCCCTGTTTTCGATTGAAAATCATCAAAATTTTAAATGTTATTCTTCTTAAATTATATTCTCAATCATATACCCCCCCCCAAAAAAAATACCATTGTGTAATCGCTTAAAGCTATTGCGAGAACGGGCTATTTTCATGTATGTGATGATCTCAATGACCTTTGACCTTGAGACCCCAGAATCTAAACAGATCATTGTCCCTCCCATATGCATACATGAGCCAAGTTTGAAGTTGACCTGTCAATAGGTTCTGAAGGTATCGCAAGAACGAGCGGTTTTCATGATATGAGCTGTTTGACCTTTGACCTTGTGACCCCAAAATCTAGTCAGATCATCATCCTTAACATATGCCTACATGAGCCAAGTTTGAAGTTAATCTGTCAAGTGGTTCTCAAGCTATTGCGAGAACACCCCATACATGAGCAAAGTTTGAAGCTGATCTGTCATACAGTTCTTAAGTTATCGAAACCGGGAACAGAAACGGGACAGATAGACAACACGGAAAACATGATGGCTCCAGCACCCACCTTAGGAGGGTGCAGGCAATAAAACTGATGTGTAACCTTGACATTTTTAAAAACAGAAATGTGTTTTGATGGCATGATGATCCTTTTTTTTGGTGCGAAGTTACCCTCCATTCCTTAAATTATGCCATGTATTATGAACTGCTTTACTTCAAGCCACACCACTTAATTACTCTTTTGCTGTCATGTTGTGTCCATCTTCTTAATGAGAAAATTCCAAAAAAATTTATTCATTGTCAAGTAATGTGAACTTTTTTGTCTTCATATTGATTATGATCAAGCTTCTGTATTCCTTCTATCAAAGTCAAGCAAACTTTCTTCTAAGATCAGTGCAACAAGGACAGGAAATAGGTTATTTTAAAAAAATGTCATGATCTGTGGGGATAAGAATAACTGTCATTTTAAAAAAGTTAACTCCTAATCTTGACTTCAACAAAGATCTCCTATTCAATAAATATTCAGTGAAAATAGATAAAAATTAGGACTTGAAGACGAAGTGTCATACAAAGGACATACCCCAAGTACACGCTTCCAGATATGTCATCTACAAAAAAGTCAGTCATTTTGTTTTCAGTTTGACACAAGGTCACAAAGGATCATTTGATATGGTTACAGAAAGACCAATAAGTAATGCAAAACAGAAGAATTTTAAAAAGTGGTGTGATTTGAAATGCAGCAGGCTTGCTGTCACGGGGAGTCTTGACCCCCCCCCCCCCCCCCCAACAGTAAGACTGGCAATAATCTTCAACTCTTCAAGAGACGCAATCACTTCTTTTAAAGATAAGCCACAAAGTCAAGAAAATTCTTCTCCCCTTATACATACATGTATTCTCGAAATTGTGGCAGGTATTCAATTCAATGCTTGGATACGCTATGATGTAATTCTGCGCAGCTCATGATTACTGCCTATAAACCCTATGCCTGCCTATTAAGGCCTCCCAAATAATTGGCTTAAAACTCCTAGGTAGGTGTCTTAAATTTAGAGTAAAATTCTTAGCCAAAATATTGAATTGAATATCAAAATTTGCCAAGTATCTTATCTAAGTGAAAAGCCAACTAAAATACTGAAATTTCCGACTTAAGTATTGAATTGAATACCGACCCATGAGAGATTCAATATCTACCTTGGATATCTCCTCCGAAGCCAATGGTATCTCCCTGCTTTGAAAAGGTCTCGATCAAAGTGCGAAAGACCTGGTCAAAGGTAAGGATCCTTGGGTGCTTCCTTCCTGCCTTAGTTGCAGATGTAATGAGGTGACAAACTGTAAGGGGGGGCAATAGTTTGTACTTCAGTAAAAATGAATCAGATAATACGACTGCTATTAGCTTGCGATTCTATCCCCAGATTTTGAAGTTTGTAAAGCCCTTAAGACAAGTGATTAACCTGTTGGTTAATATGCATACTAGAGTGAACATTTAAGATTTGGCTTTAAATTGCATAACAAAGAATAACTGCATGACTTTATCCATTCATCATACAATCAATTTTATGCTTTCAATGAGGCTAAATACAACTAACAGCTTCCTAGAATTGATCCTCACAGCCCAAACTCGGATGTAGACAAATGGTTCAATGGAATCATTTGTGTGCATTATTGGTATACAATGCTTCAACTAGATAGTCAAGGAATTACACTTTTTAGCAAATTTCTTTTTTTTTAATCAATCCATGATATCTCAATGTTCATCTTACATTTTACATAATTACGCAAGAAAGATTATTGCTTCATAGATGCATGAAGAGATTTTGCAACAAATGCCCATAATGAATTCGGTATAACACTGTCCCTTTTTTCTAATGCAAAAATCCAGTATTTGTAGCCATAAACAAATGTAAAAATGAATCAGGTCACATATTCAAAATCTACAACAAGAAACTATACAAACCATGAGTTTCTTTGAGCACAGACGTCTCCTGCTGAAGACTGAAGCCCTGCTACTTCATCTCCGCCTGCCACGTAGCCGCCAGTTCGAGGCCACCTGCCAGGGACTGCCACATGCTCACTACCCGCTCTTTAAGTTCCCAAGGACCCTTTTCATATGCTGTGCATTCTTGGACTCCTGAATATTTTATAAATGTAAATAACACTTTTAAGTCTCATTCACTTATGTAAAGGCAAAGCTGGACAGGAAAAATCCCAGAAGTTGTTTTATGGTATTCACATATAGCAGAATAAACCACTCCCTGATAATGAGATGCAAATGTACATGTCAATACTAAGAATATCACCTGCAGTAATGACACAACTGCCCCAACGTGTGTGCCGAATTTCATGAGCATTGCTCAGAGAAATGAGTAAGTAGTTTGATTCACAAAACAGTTTTTCGACAGATTAAAAAATGTGTCTTGCACAAACTTCATCCCAAGACCAATGTGTGTGTGCCAAATTTAAAAAGCATTGCTCGAAAAATGAGAAAGTGGTTGGTGATGAACTATTCTGAGAAGTGCATAGTGGCACTAAGTACTTGTGCATCATCACACAGCTTTGCAAAATTCATGATGCTTGCATTAACCATTCCATCTCTCTGCCATGTTCAAATATTCATCACTATTTCATCCTAAATGGGTATTTCCTCCATGAGTGATATTCCTTCATATATTCTATTCCATCTATAAATTCCAATTATCACTTACCACCTGTATTATGGCAAGGGAGACTGGTTCCACTCGCAGGTGTTCAAAGGTAGAAGATCCATCTTCTGCTGTTTTCTGTGCTTCTTTCATGAATTCGATAAATTCCTGAGGTACTGCTTTTTTGAAGTCCATGTCTGCCGAGATAAAAAACCATTAATGGATACTTCAAATATAACTGTTTTGACAAAGAGAAAACTGTTGTATTGAAACTAGAACTACCCTCATGCTGGAGCTAGTAAAATATTGCTTGTATCATTACGCTATCAATTATCATTATTATAACCTTATAACCTACCAAAGGGTAAATCCAATGAATGGGTTTATTTTGTTATGATAGAGAGAGGAAAGGTTAGGGTGAATCAATCTTGCATGAGGCAAATCTGAATAGGTCGAGACAAAATGAACATTAATATCATTCTCCTTCCTTACAATATCAGTCTTATTCTTATCATTATCATCATTCTGGTTTATGGGCTTTTCTTGAAGAGCTATAACAAGCTTTAATATACCAGGTTCTACACCTGACCGTTGCATTTATCTTGTAATAAGAAGCAGGATGACAAGACATATAGTCATCCCATATTTTAATCATTTGCCTGTACTTTCAAAGGGGAAAAAAAAACCGGCTTTGCTTGTTTTGCTAACCCATTATTAACTTGATTATTTCAAACTTTAAAATCTGATTAACCTGGCTTAAAGTGATTACACAATGGTAATTTTTTTTTTTTTACATGATCGAAGATGAAAATCCTAAGAAGAATAACTGTAAAAAATATGATTTTTTATTAAAATCAATGCATTTCAGCTAATTTTCTCATAAAAAACTCAGAGCTGACCAAATAATTTGAGTATGAGGTATGATGTAAAAAAAAAATAGAAAGACAGAGCCAAGTATAAAAAATGAGGATGTAGACTTGGACAAGACTGGAGATCCATTTCACATTGCATCAAAATAAATCAATAAATCTGTAGTTTGATGAAATGGAATCTGAACACAACCAAAAAGAGCACACATCACATTCTCTTTGAAACAACATTTCAAGGCTTTCTATCTTACATGATGGAGAGGGGAGGTGGATATTGGGGTAGTTCCGTTCCACTCGTTGTTGGGTCAACTTTTGTGGCAAACCAGAATCACATGTGAAAAAAAAAAGAATTGTGTCTAATTTCAACTAAGCAAATATCCTATCAACATAAACTTTGAAATAAAAAAAAGATCCCATTGTGTTTAATTCTCTATAGCATTATGGTGTATTGTAATTCATAGCGAGAGTCTACTACCAGTGATATTATGTAATTGTAAAAAATAATCTTGTTGCAACAAATCCATAAAAGATTAGCAAAACAACATGGACTACCCGGTACTACTATGCTACTCGTTCAGGCTGCCATATTGTGAATGTTCGACAGTTATTGAGTAAACTACACGTATTAGGTTAGATCTTAAAAGAAAAAAAAAAGTCAAACAAGAGTCCACTAACCTCCATCATATCATCTCTACACCGGACGCCAACCACAGGCTTGTCGAACACATCCACGGTCCTCTTCGATCGAGCAGGTTCTCCATTGGGGTGAGATAAACCCTTCGAAGGACTCCAAGCTGCCCGTCCCTTGCAAAACAATCTTTCCTCGGTTGATCAGGCCCACTCATGTCACCCGAACTACTTGCACTGCCACTGGCGCTGGCACTGCTCTGGAGTCCGGAAAGTGACCACCGACTCTTCGAAGTCATTTCAATTACAGTTAGAGTTTACACCTCTATGTCTATGGTAATTAACTGAAAATTTCAAACAAAGTCAAGTTGGTCGATTTCAAATATGGAGTCAAACAATATATCAGTGTCACTAATTTCGTGGAGAAACGCTTGAAATCTCTAGCACGTACGTTTGTTGTTTAATGTTGTGCACCGCTACACAAAGCCTACATACATTGCTAATCCGTTGATTTGAAATAGACCCGCGCCGGCCAGGCCGAGGTTGGATTAGTCTGCGTGCCCAGACCTGATTTTGTCAATAATAATACCATTTATTTCATGCCGTTTGTTAAAGGTCTAGCTTTGCCAGCCCATCACTGTGTCATATATGGTCATGAAGAGTTTAGGGACATAATAATGTAGCTAGCTTAGGCTATTAGCTCAGGACCCTTCAGAAACTCTGAATGCGTGATTTCATCTTACCAGGGTCTGCAACTGCAAACTAAGACCTCTAATCCTCTGCCTGCCAGTACAGTGTGCAATTAATGTACTAGTATTGTATTGTACTCTCATCTATTAAAGTTCTTTCTCTTCTCGTGGATAGTCCCTCGATCGAAGCCTCGGGATCTGATAGGGTGATGCGGGTGATTAATTTTTGTATGAAGTCCATTGAAGAAACATATACATGTATCAAATGCAAATCGAAATTAACTGGAATGAATGAACAATTATAACTTGACAAGAAATGTTAACTCCATCTGAAAAAAGACGAGTGATAAGACGCACAGAGGGTCATATACAGTAATAAGCTAATAATCCTCATGTTCTGCATGCAGAAGTACGTATTGTTACAAGTTTCTGTCTCTATAGTCTCTACCGATAAGTCTAACCTCTGTTGACTTGTAGACAGCACCGGAATAATCATTGTTTAATAACTTTATCCTCAAGTTTTAAACTATGAGTTTTAAACAATGCCGTTGACTTAACAAAAGCGTGTCATGTTTATTAAAACTACGATATATAAGCCTTATGATGATCTTGGCAACTATAAAAGTTCTAGAATAATCTGTCAATTATGTATTGATTCTGTTGATTTACTTTAATAAAACATACCAAAAAAATCCTCTACGGGGCAATCACCCCGAACATTAACATGGGAAAACTCCCTGCAGGGGACTATTACCCCCTGGAAATCACTTCCCGCAAAATGACAACCGCGGCACCAAGGGGGGGGGGGGGGCATGGGGGGCATTTGCCCCCCACTCAGAAGCTTTGCCCCCCCCCCCAGTTGCCCCCCCCAGAAATTTTGAGGACTGAAAAAAAAATTTGTAAATAAGTAGATGTCATAAGCATCATATTCAAACTGTGAAGTGCTCTAAAATACCATTTTCAGCTCTTCAAAACTTTGATTGAAAACCAAAAAAGTGGTTATTTTTGACTCGCTCGCCATATTTTAAAATTTCCTTTCTAAAATGCGATCAAAAACAAGAAATGTAGCCATTTTTTGCTCACTCGCTTCGCTCGCTCATCATATTTCAGAATATTTATTAGAAAATGCGATTAAAAACAAAAAGGGGTTATTTTATTGTTCGCTCGCTTCGCTCGCTCGCAAAATTGATATTAAAATGTGCGTAAGCGACTAAAACTTGCGCTTCACACTCAGTTGTTCCATACACGCAAAAAAAAATTGACTGCCCTGCCCCCCCCGACATTTTCTTTGTCCTCCATTTGCCCCCCCCCCCACTTTAACAATCCTGGTGCCGCCACTGCTGAACCGCCTACCGAGGGCACTTTTATTACCCCAACCCCACCCCCGGACAATACTCTCGAGCACAACATTACTCCAGAGACCACCACCCCGAGCCTTTACCCCAAGCACTGGCGTAGCAAGAATTTTTAGGTGGGGGCCTTGCGCCTTGAAATTTTGTAGGGGCACCAAAATTATTTTTGGAATGCACATACTCACACGTACACAACCGCGTGCGCACCCCCCCCCCCCCCCCAGTGGCGTATCTAGGCTTTATAGCGCCCAGGGCAAACAATGAAGTTGCGCCCCCCCCCCCCCCCCCCCCC
>JAPZVO010001935.1:0-12300 GCA_029962745.1 Echinometra lucunter | reverse complement strand
ATCTTCTTTATTTTTCTTATTTTTCTGTGTATAGCTTTTGGTAAACAGCCTAAGAGGTGAAGGGCATGACATAATCAATATTGATATTGTCCCGTAATAACATAAAACTTATGTCCACCAACAGATATGATCAACTCTAAGTGCAACAGGCAAGGGAGTAATGGTGAGAATCAGAAGGGCCAGAGCTAATAAGTTATACAGGAGAGATTGCTGTGAAATTCTAAAGGATCGGGGGAGGGGTAAGAAGAACGTTCTAAAACGATCGTCAGATACCATCGAGCCTCAAAATTTTACATATTTCCAGAGCTTGGAAATTTTCATGTAAATCACTTCTTTCTTAAATTCAAATAATAACTACGGGAATCAAAATCATTTCAAAATCCCTGTTTTTACGTGTTAAACTATGGCAGCTGGAAGATTAAAAGCAGGCATGTTCAATGAGATTCATCTATTTCACTTTCTGAGCCTTCAGTAAGCTTTTCAGAGTCTCAAATTACATGTATGTTACATTTGCCATAAAGTTAAGATAACAATAGGGGAACAATCATCATTCTTAAAATCCATATTTTCACGTGTTAGCCCTATGGCAGATGACTCTGTCAAAAAGGAAGCATGATCCTGGGGATTTACAGTGCAATTTATTGAAAATAAAGAATCAAGAACTATTTTCATAAGATGTAAGCCATAAAAAATAAGTGAAGGAAGGAGTAGAAAGGAAAGAAGAAAATAAACGAAGGAGAATGATTAAAGGAAATGACGACTAAGAAGAAATATGACAAAAAGAAGAGGGCGAAGGAGGACAAGAAGAAGGCAAAAACAAAGAAGGGGGAAAGGGAAGGAGAAGGAGAAGAGGAAAAAGAAGAGCAAGAAGAAGTAGAAGCAGAAGAAGGATAGTATTACTAATGATAATGATACTATAATGACAGAAACAACGATGGTAACATGAATTTAAAAGTGAGCAGCAAACAAATTGCGCATCAATTTGAATTACTATGAATAATAAAGAGAAAAAGATATGGAAGGAGACTTCATATCAAATGACCGCGATTCATTATTTCCCTTTATCTAAAGACTATAGTTTACATATTTACAGTACAACGCTCTCACTGAAACGCTCAACGAGTCCCATCCGTGTTACTGCTATAGCGCCCCCTTGAGTTCAATGGTAGCCGCTAGCGAATTTGTTTTCCGTACATGGAAACGCAAATCCTCCTTGTGGGCATGTGCGTGGACTTGATTTCTTGCTGGACCTTTCCTAAGGCGCTCCACGCAATCCCATACACTGTCACGTACGACTCATTTACGATGGTTTGTAGTCTTCGCGCGCAGACCCTATCAATGATACTTGGTGCGTTCGCGCAGGCACTGCTTTTTCTCTCCTTCAATTCTCCAATAATGCTCATTCTTTCTCTCTCTCTCTCTCTCTCTCTCTCTCCAACGTGCTTGCACTCTCTCTGTCACTCTGTATTAGCACTACTAGTACTTATTTCAAATGTTCTGCTGAAGGCCAGAAAGTCGTTTACTACAAGCACAACAAATGCCCTTCTGGCTCTCAACCAACTATGAGATCGATGTTGCTTGTACGAGTGTTACATAGTGAGGGGAGTCTACCGCTGGAAAAGTATCGAGTCAAAATACTAAATGTACAGTTGAAAATATAATTGTATTTCCAAATGTAAGGAGCGGGTATCCATCACATCATTAGAAACATACAAGCCTTTAACAAAAAGCAAACAACAACAACAGCTTAAACAACAAAGAAATAGGATGGCAGCTCAGAAAGTTTTTGAACCTCTTCTCTTCCAAAGCCGAATATAAGATTAATCAGGCAGCTTAAGATTGCAATCGGTTGCATATCTGCACATCATTTTCATATTCATTTCAGTACTACTACTGCTACTGCTACAACTACTACTACTACTACTACTACTACTACTACTACTACTAGGCTACCACTACTACTACTGCTACTACTACTACTACTACTGCTGCTACTGCTACTGCTGCTACTGCTGCTACTGCTACTGCCGCTACTGCTACTGCTGCTACTGCTGCTACTGCTACTGCCGCTACTGCTACTGCTGCTGCTAGTGCTACTGCTGCTGCTACTGCTACTGCTGCTGCTGCTGCTGCTGCTGCTACTACTACTACTACTGCTGCTACTACTACTGCCGCTACTGCTACAGCTGCTGCTGCTGCTACTACTACTACTACTGCTGCTGCTACTGCTACAGCTGCTGCTGCTGCTACTACTACTACTACTGCTGCTACTACTACTGCCGCTACCGCTACTACTACTACTACTACTACTACTACTACTATTACTACTATCACTACTACTGCTGCTACTACTACAATTAAGGCTACCTCACCAGGCTACTTCTGCCACTAGTATCAGTACTACTACGGCTATACTACTACTACTGCTGCTGCTGCTGCTTCTACTACTACTACTACTATTACTAGCACACACCAACAAAAGTTATTGGCATAGCCTGTCTTAGAGTTGCAATTTGTATCAAAAGAATGTTTTCGACTCACTAATACTTCTCAATCACCTGCAGTACTAAAAAAATAGTATCCTCCGCACTGTTATGAATTATCCTTTGGATTGTGTGGCATTGAACACTAAAGTTTGGAAGAATAATTACTACATAGCAAAAAAACTACCAAAAAAAAAAAAGAAGGAAAAAACACTCAGCGTGGGTAGAGTGGCCCTCTACTGTTAAATTTGTCTACGATGGATGGCAACAGAGTTATACTTTATTATACATGTAGATCTAAGCCTATGTACCTACTTGGGGGGGGGGGGGGGGCTTCGAGCACTAAGCACAATTCTTTGTTTAATTTTAATGTCTGTGTAGGTCCATCCACAATTCTTTGTTTACTCTTAAATTCATGCTGATTTGTTACCGCGTATATAATTTCAGATGTCGGATATTTACCTTTAAGTGTTTGCATGCATGAATTTATTTCTGCAGGTTATAGGCCTTTTGAGGTCTGCCTTCTGCGCTGCTTTGACAAAAGGAAGCAAGTGACGCGACATCTAAATTTCCCTAAATGTTAGTTGATATTTCATATTTCATCTAATATGAAAAATGAAAAATTAAATAATTCATTCTTATCATTTACGTTCATTCACAAAGTAAGACATAATACTATACAATGATATAGTGTATATCTGTTAAACTAATATCGTTTGTATGATTATATTCATGCAAATGTCATTGTAGACCTACTTCTTTTGGAAATGAATAAATATGATTTTGACAAATGACAATTTAAATATGCTTTTCCTCCAGGCCAAATTTTGTACATAAACACCTGCTTGTGAGATATGTTAGATATGTATGCTATGGTGTATAGTAGTAGTAGTAACAGCAGCAGCAGCAGCAGCAGCAGCAGCAGCAGCAGTAGTAGTAATAGTCACGGTAGTAGTAGCCTGTTGTAGCCTTATTAGCAGTAGTAACATATTATTACCCTGTAGTAGCAGTATATTATAACTGAATTGTACATTTCATGTTCTTCATTGCCAAAAACAGTCGATGTAAAATGCAGCCCTAAGATAGTCTTTCTAATATACATTTTTCGTTATGTAGGCATATATTACTGGCCTACAGTGTGGTGTGTGTGGTTGCACTTTTATAAACGAAAATAAGAGAAAACATCATTTTAATTCTATAAATATGAAAATGATGTGGAGATAAGTTGAAGAGTCTCTGTATCAATCTCGCAAATTAACGAAAATTAGCATTCAGCCAATTATTTTGTTTTCCGGTTAATGACTGCGGCATACAATATACACTGCTTTTTTACCCAGCTTTGTATCATACCTTTTTCTGTTTTCTATTCATTTTTCCCTTCTTTATTCTCCCATTTCTTTCTCGAGGAATGCACCTAAATTATAAGCGCTGTTTTCTTGTGGGTTTATCTTTTCCAATATCAATTTCCTTTTCAATACGCTATGTCAAGCAGACATTTATTTTATTTTGATGTTAAAAGAAAAGACAGAAAAAATATTGCATGTTAATTCACGATACTTTTGTTTGAAAGGAAAACAATACTTTTGTGTCTTGAGTTATATTGGATATAAAACCTGAACGGCTACACCTGGAAAAAAATAAGGCGAACGAAATTAGCGGGTAATTTGCCACGACTAGAATAATATAGCAGATGAGACTTACCGACAGGTCGGACATTTTGGCTGGTTAGCGTTCTGCAAAACTAGGAAACAAGAATAACACACGGCGTGATTGCATGTAGGTATCAACATGGGTTTGCGGTCCTCAGAATTGTACATGATTTGACACACGCAGCACATTGTGGCCTCCCCAATTTTCATCAAAGTTTTGTCCTGATAATCAAGATTGCAACCGCTACACGGAAAATCCATCATGCTAGCTGACCGATGCACGTACGCTTTTCCCCTCTCTAGCTATATCTAGCTCATCAGCTCTGATGTCGCTGCTTTCTGTCGTCTGCTTCTGTCCTCTGCTTTCTGTCGTCTGCTTTCTGTCGTCTGCTTCTGTCCTCTGCTTTCTGTCGTCTGCTTTCTGTCCTCTGCTTTCTGTCGTCTGCTTGTACTGGCGAGCAGGATATATATAGCGTGGTCCTTTGGTTAAAGTGGGGTGCTGCGCATGCGTGCTACCCATGCATCCTACTTGAGTGAACCGGGAGTGACCTACTTCCGCGAGATTCAACTGTTTGCCTTTTTAAACAGGTTTTTAAAGTTTTGAATAACCTTTTCAGCAACGTTTTACTTTGTATCTCTTTGAGTACAGTTCTAGAAAGGAAAAATATTAGTTATGTATTGGTTGGAATTTCGTTTTCTTTGTTGGCTTTGAAATGGCTTTCAGACAAGGTTACAAATGGCAAAGGGACTTCAATTCTATTTGGGGGTTACATGTCACAAAGACTATACATGATTGCCTGACGTAGCATCAAATGTCAAATTCGTAAGTACTTTTTCGGGGGGTTTCAGCGTCTCATTCTTTCTGTATGACATACATTATATACAATCGATGTCACATGTAAAAGCATGATGTAGTCTGCTGTTGAATTTAGTTTATTCGAATCCATCGCATATATACATTATTGAATTCAGTTTGAAATTTTTAGTTATGCTTTTGATTTTACGTGAACGATGTGCTTAATATCATGTGCTTATTTGTTTGTTCACTGAATGGAAATAAAATGCTTCTAAAAAAAAAGTGGGGTGGTGCGATCGGAAGGTCCTTTTTGGTTTGTTCACTGAATGAGAATAGAATGCTTCTAAAAAAAAAGTGAGGTGCGATCATCGACCTGTCTTTCTAAGAAACGTTTTACATCTTGATTGTTTGTAGGATTTTTAACATTGACCTTATGAGTTTGATAAATAGGCCTACCCGGTCTATATTTCAGTCGATTTGACCGCATTCATCAAAAGTGTTTGGTATTACGATACACTTCCATACCCCGTATTTAGACTACCACACCTCAAACGTGTTGAAGCCTCACAAACACGGTCTTAATTCATTGTCAAGGAGATTTTGTTCACCCCCTGTCATTCTACCCACGGATCAATTAAACATCACTCTCTCTTTATCTGACCCCGCGGATTCCAGAGTTCACCAAACGATGTCAATATGATTGGCGCTAAGGGAGGAAGACAGTGTGTTCGCTGCTGCTCTCACTACGCTGGGGAAACTGGCCCGGCAAATTCTCCGCATATTATCAACGTAACTTTTCTCGTCTTAGTCTGTGCGCTAGCCTGCTAGCTTCATTCACCGACCGTGCGTAGTATAGTCGTCTTTGTTTTTCCACCGGAGAAAAAAAAAAAAGGCTGTTCAAGTCAAGCAGCATAAACTGCAGTCGGTGCAATTCATCATTTTGGGGGTATATAACAGTTGGTGAGTTTAAATTTTCTCATTTATTGTATTGTGTTAATTCATGATTTCACATATTATGCATTGACTGATAAGGTTTACCCTAAGCTATGAAGATATGATTACTGGAAAGTTTGTGGAGAAAGATACTAAAATCTCCTCATGGAATATATATATATACATAAATATATATATGTTTCTGTGATGTATAATTGCGTGCATCATCGGCACACCCAGTTAGGGGTGATGATACCTTTAATATGTATGTGTGTTAGATCAATAATAGTATCATCCTAGTTCAAGACTGGGAAGACAGTTATTTCATTTGGAATAAATTGTTTTATTCATAATACTATTCATTCAATAGTTCATTCCATGCATTACGCTATGTATATAGTCAAGTTAGGGAAAGAAGAGAAAGTAAGTCAGAGAGAGAAGAGTTATCACTACACAGTACCTGGGTATGTGAGGGGCTTATGGTCACTTTCTGGTTAGTGATGAATCAAACTTCAGATTGGGGTTTAGAGAAATCTAGTAGTAGGCAGAGGAACTGTGTACATGTTCTCTGGACAGTGAGAAAAGGACTTTCATATATACAACGTGTTCAGGATTGTCATAGTTAAAGGCTATGAGAAAGTTGTGTCTTTACTTTATATTGTATTTATCACAAAAGGTGTTGGGAATATAGTAGGTCATTTATATGTTTACTCGCATATATCTAGTCATTGCTTATTCTTTATCGTTTATTCAAAGAAACTTAAAGGTAGAATAGATCATGAACCACGATTTATACTTCATGAATAATTTGCTCATTTAATTATGATTTCAAGTTCCAGTGACGTTTCAATAAGAAAGTTTACTCAGAATAGTTCCTCTCTTTTGATAATACGTCAGGAGTAAATAGATTCAGATTCAGATTCAGTTTTATTTCCAACAGAAATAACAAATATTTATACAAATCATTTTCATAGATTATAACAAATATTACAGTACATTAACAATAATCATGATAACTAACATATAAAAATATAATACAAAATATTACAATATATTACATGGTATTATGTTATGTCAACCGCTTTAACGAGGTATGAATAACTCTGTCGCGTTATTATTGCCAAAACATGGAATATTACTCGTATAGTAATGTATCTGTTTAATTAAGTAGTATATCGTAGAACGATATTGTCTCATGGTATATTTCCTATGAATTCGCGTATTCATTAATTTCTCTTTATATGTTTATTTGTTTCAGCTAACCACACACACACGAACACACTTACTCGCATCTCGTGCACAAGTAAAGTCTACTACGTTATTGATGCTTAAAGTAACACTCAAGTTCACTTCGACAATTGTTTATCGCTCGTGGATCGCTATCCATAATAAATGCATCAAGGCATTATTGGCTGGAACTTTAAGACGAGATCTTCGTGCTGATATGTTATAAGCGTCGTGATGACTGTGAAGAAAGTGTGCGTTGGAATGTTATACATGTCCCCCAATGTAGAGAAGTTTATTTAAGACGAAACGACTCTACAGGTGCCTTAGAGGGATCTTCCGTGTGCGTTGGAGATGAAAGACCACAAGGACTATACCCGATTGCCTGACGTAGCATCAAATGTCAAATTCGTAAGTACCTTTTCGGAGGGTTTCAGCGTCTCATTCTTTCTGTATGACATACATTATATACTATTGATGTCACATGTAAAAGCATCATGTAGTCTGCTATTGAATTTAGTTTATTCGAATCCATCGCATGTATCCATTATTGAATTCAGTTTGAAAATTTTTAGTTATGCTTTTGATTTTACGTGTACGATGTGCTTAATATCATGTGCTTATTTGTTTGTTCACTGAATGAGAATAAAATGCTTCTAAAAAAAGTGGGGTGCGATCATCGACCTGTCTTTCTAAGAAACGTTTTACATCTTGATTGTTTGTAGGATTTTTAACATTGACCTTATGAGTTTGATAAATAGGCCTACCCGGTCTATATTTCAGTCGATTTGACCGCATTCATCATAAGTGTTTGGTATTACGATACACTTCCATACCCCGTATTTAGACTACCACACCTCAAACGTGTTGAAGCCTCACAAACACGGTCTTAATTCATTGTCAAGAAGATTTTGTTCACCCCCTGTCATTCTACCCACGGATCAATTAAACATCACTCTCTCTTTATCTGACCCCCGGGATTCCAGAGTTCACCAAACGATGCCAATATGATTGACCTCGTCTTGCAAAGGGAGGAAGACAGTGTGTTCGCTGCTGCTCTCACTACGCTGGGGAAACTGGCCGGACAAATTCTCCGCATAAATTATCAACAACGTAACTTTTCTCGTCTTAGTCTGTGCGCTAGCCTGTAAGCTTCATTCACCGACCGTGCGTAGTAGTCGTCTTTGTTTTTCCACCGGAGAAAAAAAAAAGGCTGTTCAAGTCAAGCAGCATAAACTGCAGTCGGTGCAATTCATCATTTTGGTGAGTTTAAATTTTCTCCTTTATTGTATTGTGTTAATTCATGATTTCACATATTATGCATTGACTGATAAGGTTTACCCTAAGCTATGAAGATATGATTACTGGAAAGTTTGTGCAGAAAGATACTAAAATCTCCTCATGGAATATATATATACATAAATATATATGTTTCTGTGATGTAAATTGCGTGCATCATCGGCACATCCAGTTAGGGGTAATGATACCTTTAATATATATATATATGTCTGTTAGATCAATAATAGTATCATCCTAGTTCAAGATTGGGAAGACAGTTATTTCATTTGGAATAAATTGTTTCATTCATAATATTATGTATATTCATTCAGTAGTTCATTCCATGCATTACGCTATGTATATAGTCAAGTTAGGGAAAGAAGAGAAAGTAAGTCAGAGAGAGAAGAGTTATCACTACACAGTACCTGGGTATGTGAGGGGCTTATGGTCACTTTCTGGTTAGTGATGAATCAAACTTCAGATTGGGGTTTAGAGAAATCTAGTAGTAGGCAGAGGAACTGTGTACATGTTCTCTGGGCAGTGAGAAAAGGACTTTCATATATACAATGTGTTCAGGATTGTCATAGTTAAAGGCTATGAGAAAGTTGTGTCTTTACTTTATATTGTATTTATCACAAAAGGTGTTGGGAATATAGTAGGTCATTTATATGTTTACTCGCATATATCTAGTCATTGCTTATTCTTTATCGTTTATTCAAAGAAACTTAAAGGTAGAATAGATCATGAACCACGATTTATACTTCATGAATAATTTGCTCATTTAATTATGATTTCAAGTTCCAGTGACGTTTCAATAAGAAAGTTTACTCAGAATAGTTCCTCTCTTTTGATAATACGTCAGGAGTAAATAGATTACAATATATTACATGGTATTATGTTATGTCAACCGCTTTAACGAGGTATGAATAACTCTTTCGCGTTATTATTGCCAAAACATGGAATATTACTCGTATAGTAATGTATCTGTTTAATTAAGTAGTATATCGTAGAACGATATTGTCTCATGGTATATTTCCTATGAATTCGCGTATTCATTAATTTCTCTTTATATGTTTATTTGTTTCAGCTAACCACACACACACACGAACACACTTACTCGCATCTCGTGCACAAGTAAAGTCTACTACGTTATTGATGCTTAAAGTAACACTCAAGTTCACTTCGACAATTGTTTATCGCTCGTGGATCGCTATCCATAATAAATGCATCAAGGCATTATTGGCTGGAACTTTAAGACGAGATCTTCGTGCTGATATGTTATAAGCGTCGTGATGACTGTGAAGAAAGTGTGCGTTGGAATGTTATACATGTCCCCCAATGTAGAGAAGTTTATTTAAGACGAAACGACTCTACAGGTGCCTTAGAGGGATCTTCCGTGTGCGTTGGAGATGAAAGACCACAAGGACTATACCCGATTGCCTGACGTAGCATCAAATGTCAAATTCGTAAGTACCTTTTCGGAGGGTTCAGCGTCTCATTCTTTCTGTATGACATACATTATATACTATTGATGTCACATGTAAAAGCATCATGTAGTCTGCTATTGAATTTAGTTTATTCGAATCCATCGCATGTATCCATTATTGAATTCAGTTTGAAAATTTTTAGTTATGCTTTTGATTTTACGTGTACGATGTGCTTAATATCATGTGCTTATTTGTTTGTTCACTGAATGAGAATAAAATGCTTCTAAAAAAAGTGGGGTGCGATCATAAGGTCGTATCAAAGACGACCTGTCTTTTTCCCAAGAAACGTTTTACATCTTGATTGTTTGTAGGATTTTTAACATTGACCTTATGAGTTTGATAAATAGGCCTACCCGGTCTATATTTCAGTCGATTTGACCGCATTCATCATAAGTGTTTGGTATTACGATACACTTCCATACCCCGTATTTAGACTACCACACCTCAAACGTGTTGAAGCCTCACAAACACGGTCTTAATTCATTGTCAAGAAGATTTTGTTCACCCCCTGTCATTCTACCCACGGATCAATTAAACATCACTCTCTCTTTATCTGACCCCCGGGATTCCAGAGTTCACCAAACGATGCCAATATGATTGACCTCGTCTTGCAAAGGGATATAGTGAAGTTAGGGAAAGAAGAGAAAGTAAGCGAGAGCGAGAAGGAGTTATGAGTCATCACGGTCAGTGTGCTCGATCGCATCCCCACACAGAGAGAAACCTTGCAACATGTACATGTACTGCACTACACAGTACCGGGGTGTGTGAGGGGCTCGTGGTCACTCTCTGGCTAGTGATGAATCAAACTTCAGATTGGGGTTTCAGAGAATCTAGTAGTAGGCAGAGGAACTGTGTACATGTTCTCCAGTGAGAAAAGGACTTTTATATATACAATGTGTTCAGGATTGTCATAGTTCATATAAATACAAAAAAAAGGATTGTCATAGTTAAAGGCTATGAGAAAGTTGTGTCTTTACTTTATATTGTATTTATCACAGAAGGTGTTGGGAATATAGTAGGTCATTTATATGTTTAGTCGCATATATCTAGTCATTGCTTATTCTTTATCGTTTATTCAAAGAAACTTAAAGGTAGAATAGATCATGAACCACGATTTATACTTCATGAATAATTTGCTCATTTAATTATGATTTCAAGTTCCAGTGACGTTTCAATAAGAAAGTTTACTGAGAATAGTTCCTCTCTTTTGATAATATGTCAGGAGTAAATAGATTACAATATATTACATGGTATTATGTTATGTCAACCGCTTTAACGAGGTATGGATAACTCTTTCGCGTTATTATTGCCAAAACATGGAATATTACTCGTATAGTAATGTATCTGTTTAATTAAGTAGTATATCGTAGAACGATATTGTCTCATGGTATATTTCCTATGAATTCGCGTATTCATTAATTTCTCTTTATATGTTCATTTGTTTCAGCTAACCACACACACACGAACACGCTTACTCGCATCTCGTGCACAAGTAAAGTCTACTACGTTATTGATGCTTAAAGTAACACTCAAGTTCACTTCGACAATTGTTTATCGCTCGTGGATCGCTATCCATAATAAATGCATCAAGGCATTATTGGTTGGAACTTTAAGACGAGATCTTCCGTGTGCGTTAGCATCAAATGTCAAATTCGTAAGTACCTTTTCGGAGGGTTTCAGCGTCTCATTCAATTCTGTATGACATACATTATATACAATCGATGTCACATGTAAAGCATCATGTAGTCTGCTATTGCGTTTAGTTTATTCAAATCCATCGCATGTATACTTATTGAATTCAGTTTGAAAATGGTTTAGTTATGCTTTTGATATTACGGTTACGATGTGCTTAATATCATATGCTTTTTTGTTTGTTTCACTGAATGGGAATAAAATGCTTTAAAAAAAAAAGAAAAGGGGGGTGCGATCATAAGGTCGTATCAAAGACGACCTGTCTTTTTCCCAAGAAACGTTTTACATCTTGATTGTTTGTAGGATTTTTAACATTGGCCGTATTCATAAATAGGCCTACCCGGTCTATATTTAAGTCGATTTGACCGCATTCATCATAATGTTTGGTATTACGATACACTTCCATACCCCGTATTTAGACTACCACACCTCAAACGTGTTGAAAGCCTCACAACACGGTCTTAATTCATTGTCAAGGAGATTTTGTTCACCCCCCTGTCATTCTACCCACGGATCAATTAAACATCACTCTCTCTTTTATCTGACCCCCGGGATTCCAGAGTTCACCAAACGATGCAATATGATTGACTCGTCTTGCAAAGGGAGGAGACCGTGTGTTCGCTGCTGCTCTCACTACGCTGGGGAAACTGGCCGGACAAATTCTCCGCATATTATCAACAACGTAACTTTTCTCGTCTAGTCTGTGCGCTAGCCTGCTAGCTTCATTCACCGACCGTGCGTAGTAGTCCGTCTTTGTT
>JAPZVO010001934.1:0-12317 GCA_029962745.1 Echinometra lucunter | reverse complement strand
AAAACATATTGTGTCTGTTTTAAAACTAAAAAAGGCATGCAGTATAGAACATGATTAATGATAATTACTCAATAAAAACTTATAATCAGTATTACAATGATCATGATCGAAATGTTACATTTAATTTAAGTCAGGATTTCAAGTACATAAGTAAACATGATTTTGATATAGATTACAAAACAATGATTGTTAATATAACAATATTTGTCAGATAGATGATTTGTTAAATTTACATATTAGGCAATACTATAAAGTAAAGAATGACAGTTGATTGCAAAAGACCATTGTGTTTAATCAAATTTATATTCACTATCTTGTAATGATTTTATGTTTAAAAAAACTGACGGAAGAAGAAAAACACATAATTTATAATCCTTTGCACTCTTCTATTTTCGTAAAGTTGATGATTATCAGCCAAATAAAGGCACACATTTTGTATATCAAAATCTACATCTCTGTACGTGATCTTTTATTTTGTCCATTGCAATGTGTTCAGCCAAGAGAAATTTAGTATTATGATAGAATAAAATCATTCTAACCATACATGTCATTACATCTATTTTCATGAAAATACAATTCAGTTAGAATAAAGTCTTTTGTCCAATAAATCATTTGTGTTCATATTTTCTCATATAACATGACAGCAAAGATTTTTTAGTAATTCTCCCTAAAGCCATTTCAGCATTGAATTTTAGAGCCTTTAAAATTTTGTTGGATTAAAAAGTGAAGAATTCCATATTTCTACAGGCAATTTTCTAAATTACGAAATCAGCATAAAGTTGGTTTTAATTCTACAAAAGGTGTTGTGATCTTTTTTGATGTACAAGATGCATAATGGCACCGTTGCATGTTGTGTTTTTAATCTTGGCCCACAGGTGAGTGTATTTAGATAATAATGTGATATGCGCTATACAAGAATGGAATATTATCATCATTATTTTTACATTTAAAATGAACAAAAGGCTATTATAATTCTGGTTGCATGACCCTGCCCTCTCTTCCCATACTCTTTCTTTCTTCTTTCTTCTTCTTCTTCTTCTTCTTCTCTTCTTCTTCTCCATCTTCCTATTCTTCGTCTTCTTTTTTTAAAATCTTTTTTCTTTATCACTTTTAAATGATAGGAGGCACCCCCCCCCCCTGCCCAATGTCATCCACTTCATGATTTGTACTTATTTCCATTTCATTCTATACACACCCTATACTAAATATACACATTTCAAGAATCTCACAACATATACAGATGTCTCCAAAGCTACATTATATCTCTACTGATACTTAAGAATGTACACTGGAACCGTGTTTTATTTTTGTTTGCGATACAGATGTAGGTTTTAAAGAAATAAGAAAGACTGAAGAAAGAAACACTTTATCTTTTAAATAATTTCCTATCTTTAACTTTTTAAACACTTTGACAGAGATTGATGCACAATTCAACAATTTTCCTTTCAATTTTGAAATGTTTTGATATTTTTAGGCATATCAGTAATAGACGTTGAACTAAGTACGCTGAACTAAGTACTTTCCATCAACCATTATGCACTCAAACTTTGGACAGAGTGCGCACTTTTACCGACTTTGCCACAACTGCATAATCATATAAACATCTCTAAAGAGTTTAGAGATAACATAGTTTAGGTTTATCACTTTTTTCTCTCTCTTCATCCTACAGTATTAGTTTTCTTTAATGCTAACTCTAGGGTTTGCTTGATCATAGTTTAGTATCATTCATTTGCAATGTTATTTGTAATGTTAATGTTTATATTATTCAATTACATAAATGTATTTGTATTATCTGTATCAGTTGTATATTTCTATGTAATATGTTTATCATCTGGATGGCAACTTCCTTCTTGTTTGAAAGAAGACAAATAGATACACACTGTACTATCTATCTACTATAAAGGAATAGGTAGATATAATGATCATGAAAATAAAGATTTTAGAGATGATATAGTTCAGATTTATTCCTTTTTGCAGAAGGATGGGCTTTAATTTTATGCTTATTTATTTGATGACTACAACCGTGACTAAGGCAATTTTGTGATAGTTTAGAAGAAACTCAGGATTACTTGACATGATAGATAATATCCTGGAAATTCACAATTTGAGAACTACATGTGTATACACATAAAGGAAAATAGTTGCAGAGAATTTTAAGTTGAAAATCATAATGTTTGCTTAAATTTTTCCTAAAAGCATAACATTATTGTAGGAGAAGGGTTTTTTTTCATGATGATGATTTACAAATTGATAAGAGAAAGGTTTAGGAGCCTATTACCAGTCATCACATTCAATAATATCAGAAATATTTTGCGCAGAATTAATGCACAGAATTAATGCAAGCTTATCAATTTTTATCGAAGGCAGGATTTGTGTACGCTCCCTCGGTCACGGTCTCTCCATCACCTTTCTTCTTCTCTTTCATCTCCTCTGGTGAATACACCTCCTTCATCTTCTCATCCTTGATCTTCTTCTCCTCATCATCTGCAGCATCATCATCAGGCTTCTTGCAAAAGCGCTTGTAGGGAAGGTAGATAGCAGCGATGACTATGCCTTCGAAAAGAGTCATAAGGAAGATAAGGAACGGGACGCGGGCAGCCAGCTCTGCCTCGGGGTGCGGGTAGAAGAGAATGATGATGCTGTTGGCCATCAAGGCATTCTGGACACCTGCATGGGAGGAGAGATAAAGATAATAAGTAGCATTCGCCGCATAAGAAGGTGGAGAAGAAGAAGAAGGAGGAGGAGGAGGAGAAAGAGCAGGTGAAGGAGGAGGAAGAGAAGGAGGAGGAGGAGAAGAGAAGAAGAAGAAGAGAGAAGAAGGACGAAGAGGAAGAGGAGAAAAAAAAAAGAGGAGAAGAAGAGAAAAGAAGAGGAGAAGAAGGAGGAGGAGGAGGAGAAGATTAAAAGTGCCCTTTTTTCAAATAGATTTGTTCGATACAATAATTTGTAGGCCAATATTCGCCTGTTCAGAGCCAGAAGGGCATTAACTATGTGTTAAAGTACATGAGTTAACACCCTTCTGGCTCCGAACAGAAGAATATTATCATCATCCATTTCGTACATAGTCCCTTCATACCTGTTTCCAAAGAGATGGTGACGATGGCTGCATTTGGTTTGATACAGGTGATCTTAGCTATGACGCTGCCGCATATAGCACCACATAACGGCAGCAGGAATGCCGCCAGATAAACATTCCAAGGAGCAGCAAAGATGTAGAGTTGGAATGGGAGACTTGTGGCCAAGGTGATAGCTAGGACGATGGTGGATACAGGTTTGAGTAACTTCATGGCTTTCTCCTGCATTTTGGGCCACTTGTAGCTGCAAAATCGAGAATTGGAAGGATTCAGAATAAGGACAGGTGTCTATCCAAGATTTTGTAAAAAGGGGCACAACATCGCTCTCTAAATGGGCGGGGGGGGGGGGGGGGGGGGGGGTGGTGCACAAATCTGTAAGTCTCATACGTGTACGTATGTCACTTGGGTGTTGGTGGTGCCAGTGCCCATGAATTTGCCAGTGTTCAAGGAAAGAACTGTAAGGTAACCATCTTATGGTCCGATGGTTCAGTAGTCATCATAGAAGTGTACACAAATATTGAAATTAAAGTGAACAATGAATAATGCCATCTGCATTTCGGCGGCCATTTCATTCGTGCATTGTGTCTCGCAGGGGCCATGGGAGGCGAGGTCTTTGGGCTGCAGCCTCCGCAATTTAAGCTGAAAAAAAAATAAAGATAGAAAAAATAAAAATCCCTAAAAACTGTCGTTCACCTACCGAATGAACATCCCGACAGCGATGGGTATAATGAGGATCACGAGCTGGATAGCGATCTCGACGAACGGCGTGTTGAGCGCTTCGTTGTCATCGGTCAATCTGGTCGTGTAGATGAAGAGATTGAGAGGCATCATCCCCATGGCGAGGATGTTGGAACAGAAGGTCATCGTCAGGCTTAAAACACGTAGTCCGCATCGAGGAGGACACTCAGGGTGTTGCTCAGGTATCCACCTGTAAAATTGGGAGAGGAGAGATGAGTTCTGATTGAGGTTAGTGCATTGGCATATCGCTTTTGAAAATAGTGGGCCATGCAGTTGGGCCATGTATAGGTAAATAGTCCAAAATCTACATATTCTATTCCCCCCCCCCCCCCTCCACCTTAAAAACATTTTTAAAATCCTGACTTTGTATGAATCGCATAGCAAATTAATATGAAATAAACTCGCTTATTCATACCAAATTACCGACAAATTTTATATTTTTTCTACTGAAGTTTGTGTCTAAAAAGGTGTGCGTTGGGGTATGTACAGGGTGTGGTGTTTGTGTGTGGTGTTTGTGTATTGCGTGAGATAGGGTGAGGGTGTGTGTGTTGTGTGTAAGGGAGGTGGAGGAGAGGGGAGAGTGACGGGAAGGAGGAGGGCACGCCCTTGAATACATCCATTTAAGAGTTACACCGTCGTTATCATGATTTCTGTTTTCCTTGCACCACTTCGGGGGTAATTGGATTAGGGTTGTTGGAGAGGCGGTAGGAGGGAGAGAGGGGGAGAGTGGAGAGGGGGGGGGGGGGGTCGCACACCACTGTGATTACACCATTGACCACCTCGTTGGATCACTGATAGGGTTATTGGTTAGGTGTGTGGGAGTGGGAAGAGGGGGGGAGAGTCACACACGCCTTACACCATACCACCTCGTTGGATCATGAGTAGGGGTTAATGGGTTAGGTGATGGTGGGGGGTGGGAGAGGGGAAGTCGCACGCCTACGCCTTACACTATTACACCTCGTTGACATTATTTCAGATTTCTTTTTTAATACGCTCAGTAGGGGTTAGTGAGTTAGGTGTCTGTAGAAAAAGGGGAGTGTGAGGGGAAAAGGGGGTCGCACGCCACTTGTTTACACGCATTTTCAGAGTTACACTTTGTTGGAATCAAGATTTCCGTTTTTTCTGTGTTATTAGGGTTATTTCGCGGGCAGGGGGATTTGCATTTTTTAATCATTTCTGTAGAAGTGATTAATTGCTGAGTTTCTCATTACAAGACTGGCACTTGAAAAAAGTGAACATTTAAGGAAGTGAAATTCAGTGCTCATTTTGAACTTGAATTATAGGCTATGTTACGCCTTAAGTAAATTCACTTCACACTTCACAGTCATATGTTTCTCAAAAGTTGCTCTCCAAACCTAGCAAGAGAAGAAGTCATTTCCTGTGCATCACACGTATAAGACTAAAAATAAAGCATGCCCGTCCATATGTCACTATAAACGTTCTGAAGCTCTCTCTCTATATATATTTATTCAGTTTAAAAAAAAAAAACAATCAAAGAACAAAGACAAACGTCCAAAGACCCGACTCTTGCCTTGTACAATCAAAGAAATATACATAAAATACACATGTCAAATCAAATTACAGAATAATTAACAATCAATTGCAACTAATAAAATACCGTAATATATGACAATACAACAAAGGAGAATGAGACCCAGGGGAAAACAAACCCAAAAGGAATGGAATTAAGATTATGAATTATGAATTATGGGCAAGGTAGTAGGCATGAATATCATTATTCTGTTCCCTTAGTGGGAAACATGAATGTATTGCAAAAGTGCATGTTATTTTCCCGAAAGAGTATAAGGTTTGGAAGAAGATAGACGCAGACAAGAAGGAAGAAAGAATAGGGGAGAGAAGGGAGAGAAAGAAAAGGGGAACAGCAATACAGACTGAACATAATAGGTTTTACATAGATACATGTGTATGCTGATTGCTGCCAACTACCCTGCAAAGGTGGAAAAAAAATCCAAACACTCAACAGTATGAGGATGATCAGTATATTTACTGTAGCCTGTAAATAGTGTAATAGTACATGTATACACAAATTATAATACTGCATTCTACATCATACTCTACATTAGCCTACCCCTAAAATGTCATAGGATTATGAGAAAGAAAGAAAAGGAAAAGATGAGGAAATATGAAGATAAGGGAAAGAGAGAAATAGAAGAAGATAGAGGAAAGGCAGGGTAGTTACATGCTATAAGGCGCGATGAAGCATCTTGCTTATAGGCAAATGCTCATTAAAAGTTCGGAGTATTGAGTAGATACTCAAGTATCTCGCATTCAAGACTGGCCGATTAAAACGGTTTGTGGTCGTACAACGTAATTTTATATCCCATTTTGTCAGCATATTAAAAGGTAGACAATGCATGGGGTCGCAATAAGAAAATAAATTACGAAAGGCATAACTTGATTCTTTATTTCATTCTCAATAAAAACATGTACGTGAAGTATACAAACAACGGAGCATAGGTAACAACACAAAGCAATATTACCGACATAAAAATTGAGAATGAAGGGTCCATAAAAAGAGCAAATAGCCATTAACTGCATAATTAACAAGACATAATCAAACATAATTTATATATGAAAGAAGAACTGAAACAGAACAAATACTTAAAGTAAGAAGAAAAACAATCAAGCAGTTTCATGTTATGACTACAAACTTAAAAGATGAGATTTATAAATCCAATATTGCCACAGAAGATATGAAGATATACTGAAGATGATCTAAAATAAAGATCGACAATTTGAAACTCGCAATGGCTCTTATAGGAGTACTTTTTCTAGCAGGATATTTATAGAGGCACTTAAAAGAATGGAAGAATGGGCATTAAAAGAAACATTAGAAATTCTCAAGGCCGCTTTTTCTCAAGTGAAGATGATATGTTAATAAAAGAAGTTGGATATAAGGTTATCTTGCCAGACTTTAAGCTTTGATACTTTTTTTTTTAATCACTCTTGTAGAGCAGGATTTTAGAAATGATCTCCCCCCCCCCCCCCTTCATAGAGTGGAAATGGGGGAAATTTCTGCAGGTGTGATTAACTGAATTTTAACATGACAAGTTCGGGTGGAAAATATGAGTATCAGTTTCCTTTCCCTCTTCTCGATGGAGTTTATCAATTCATTTCAAAAGAGAGCAGAAACGGTATTTATAATACGAACTAGAAATATCCCCTCCCCAGTGTGTGTGCTTTATTGCCTTAATAATGCCTTTACAATTCTTCGCAATTTCTGACACATTCAAAAATATTTCTTGCACATTTCCACATGTTCTTTATACATGTATACAAAAGGACAAACGATACAGCAAAATAGAGGACACTGGAACTGAAAACAGTATTAAAGAAATAATCGTTGGTTTGTTACATTATTGCCAACTGAATAAATATGAACATTACTGAAAGCAGAAAAAAAAAAAACCACAGCTATATGACATGTGAAAACGAGGAATTCATTGAAAAGCGAATCTTGTGATGGTAAGCCTCTCTTGAAAAGATAGCGTGATAGAGTATAATTATCAATTGATCAAGACACCGTCTTGGAGTTTTAACTTTGTATGTTGAGAAATAAAGATAGAGAATATAAGGTTGAGTGGAAAATAAATATATATTTAAAAAACGTAAGAAAATAAAAGATGACTGTTGTGCCGCACATTTAAAGGAAAGGAAAGAGGCACATGCAGGTTAGAAGAAAAAAGAGATATAGATTCGAGAGTCATAAGATCATGGTGTAGGATAATGGTGAAAAATTTCAGTACATTTTATCATGTTTATGCAGTCAAAAATCCAAATTATATATGTTATGTTTTGTACTCATTTAACAGAGTTAAAAATAAAACAAAAACAAGTTCCACCTAAATCAGGAACCTTTTTAGGAAATCTGAATACAGATTCATGTAGCCATGCTGCTGAGCCGCATTTCGTGTAAAATTCTGGGCATTTCTATCATTCATGCAGTCATGAAAATGCAAAATGGTCACTTTTTAAATTAGCCTCATGTCATAACTTTGATATAATGATTTTGGAACAAATTTAAATTTTCAGCGTTAGAAGGCACGCAAAATGAATTTTATGTGCTTCCCAACATATCAAATGACTTGCGCGCCAAATTTCATGCTTGATTGAGCACAAGGTGAAAATGGCAAGAACTGCAGTTTTGACATTTTTCGTGCGGGAAATTTGATCTTATGGGAAGGAATTAATGTTTTGGAATGGTGTTTGCGAGTTTTGCAAATGATACTCTGATTATTTGTGATTTGTTTATTACAATAAACTATGAATAATGATTTCTCTTCTAAAAATATCTATGATAGTAAATATATAAATAAAACTGGAAATAAGTTCACTGCAGAAGATTCTTCAAATATAGAACACCTAGGGTTAGTAAATTTAGGGGATACCTGTTTGGGGAGTAGTCTTCCATTCATCATGGCTAGCTTGTAGAAAATATTCTAAAACTTTCATTAATAATGTAATAAACACTTCATAATTATTTATTCGTACACAAGGAACTGGTACTTCTCAAAATTGAATTCCCTTACCTTAAACAATGTATGCATGCTCAATTATCTTTTCAGTTGACAAGAAAATATCCATGATTGAATTTCATGATTAGTTTCTTCGATGGCCGACGTGGCGCGTGGTGTAACTGGATCGACATGCTTGGTTTTGCAAAGCCATTACAAGCTCATATAATAATAATAATAATGATAACAACAACAATGATAATAACGTCTTATTTATCCAGGGTAGCCACTTCAGCTTAAATCAGCTGCTCTTCCAGCGGGCCCTGCATAACATATTATCATGATTATGTTACTAAAAAGGCCTGAACAATCAGTCAGTTCTTCAAATATTTCTTCGTATGTCCGCCTATCCATTTGTGTTTGCTCTACAGAATTGCATGGAATATTTTTGTTCAAAGTTCTAACAGATTCAATATATTGACAGACATCATTTATGTGCAGATATATAGAGGACGTTTTCCCCAAGTGATACGTGAACGTGAAAGCGGACTGAATACGAGACAGAAACGAATATCACGGTTAGGTCATAATAATCCTTTGAAAACTATTTCTCCAACCTCAAGATTCGTTATGCTCTGGACAAAATGTTGAACACAACAGTGAATAGTACGGGATTCGTCAATGACATGAATATGACTTTATCCTGGACTTGGACTCCTGTTCAGTGGCATTGGTGGGAGGTTTTTCAGCTGCTTCTAGCCCTCGCTGGCATCTTCGGAAACTTCCTGGTATTGGTTGTTACCTTCCGCGTCGGGAGGTCACGTTGCTCGACCGATACTCTGATAGCTGGGTTAGCTCTGGCTGACTTCTTAACGTCGGTGTTGATCGTACCTCACAGACAGGTGAAGACGCTTCCAGATACAGTATCAGCGCAGCTTTACTGTCGCATCATCCATTCCTCTTTCTTCATGTGGATCACCATCACTGCATCCATCTTCACCCTGACAGCCATCTCAATCGAAAGGTTGGTGGCGGTTGTTCGACCGTTCCAGTTTAAAACGCATCTTCTCACCAAAGAGAACGTTGATGATTCTTGCTGGCATTTGGCTCGTGTCCTTCATAGTTAACATCGTGGTCATGTTCAACGTGTATTTTGAAGACGGCTATTGCGAGTTCGGTTATCCATCGGCTGCGTTGGGCGAGTTCGTCGGGATCATAATCTTCTTTGTCGAGTATCTCTTTCCCGTCATCATCATGCTGGTCGCCCACGTCTTCACCGTCAAGGCTCTTCGTCGAAGCTCGCTCGCTAATCCTAGCAGCGAAAGAATGATGTCATTCTCCAAGCCCGGCGGAAGATCACCCGAATGCTCTTTGAAGTCATTATCGTGTTTATCGTCTCCTGGACACCGGATCAGATCCTCTACTTCGCACTCAACATCGGACTCGTTCCCACGAGCTACTTCTACAGTCCTCTTTATCGAGCCTTCGTTGTCCTTGCTTTCGTCAATTCTTGCGTCAATCCGGTGATCTACGCCGCCAGAAACCAAAACTTCAGGAAAGCCCTGATGGAGCTCTGCGGATCTGCTCGTAGTCTGAAGCCCATCTTTGCCGACATGGAAACCAGAGATAGGCAGATTAGGATGCTTCGAGAAGAGACGCCATCAGGTTCGCACGCGGACATATCAACAAGCAAAAGGTGAATACGTCAAATGATAGATCAATCAGCCAATGCATCGTGCAGTCAGTCATTCAACAATTCAGCAAACCAGTCAGTCAGTCAATCAATAGGGTAATCATTTGATCAACAGCCAATCAATCATTGACTGATCAAATTATTGACAAATAAAATGCCCAAATAATCAATCAGTCAGTCAACCTGTCCGGCAGTCGGGCAACTCTGTGGCAAAGAGCAATTTCTTTGAATAGGAGTACTTACTTAGACTCTGGTTTAATTGTCTCTCTTCTTTCAATTTGGCGCAAGTCATTTTTCACACTCTGAACAAAAACAGTCAGTGTTCGGTCAAGCATTCATTAAAATTTGTTTGTCAATGGCACTTGATAGATAAGATTAACTGGACATATATCAACATGAAAAACTCTTAGAAATATTTCGGAATATAATTTTTTAAATTTTTTTCAAAAGTGTAATGTTTTAAAACACTGTAGTGATGAAAAATAGTCATGTGTCGTACGGGACGCAGAAAAAAATAACTTTTTTTTAACTTTAAGTTTAGGTTCAAAAGTCTGTGAGTTCACAGGAAACTCACAGACTTCAACTCACTCAGAATTCAACTCAAGATGAAATTCGATTTCTCAAGAACAGATTCATACAAATATGTTTGCAAAATTCTCTTTCATGAATAAACGAACAAAATTTACATTTTAGTGAACACTATGTCGTACCGGACATCCAAAATGTGTCGTACAGGACATCTCTGAATCAAAGTCAAACTTTCTAACGTTCTATCTTTGTACCTTCTTAAAATCAATAAATTTGCCTGAAACGTAAAAGAATCTATCTAATCACATGGCAGTGGACAGGTTAGGAATAACTGATGAGCGAAAAATTCTACCAATGTGTCTTAAATATGATAGTGTGTCGTACAGGACATTGTGAGTGTCGTACGGTACAACCGTGTATCTATAGCCATAAGTGGAAAAGGGGAACAATAAGTTTATAAAGTGTAAATACATGTAGTGTGTTTCTAAAGCCATAAGTCAGTGAAAAATGCATTGCTCTTAACTTTTCTGTTGTGATAGGCATCCTTATTGACAGAATACAGGGGGGGGGGAGGAAAGGGGTAATGGAGATGGAGAGAAGAACATAGGTGGACATCAGCCAGTATAGATAAGCCTAGTGAGTTAGCACACTCCTGCATGACAAAAACTGCATGTTCATGTTCAGTGACAAAGAAATCGACCAGCTGTGGCATTAGTGAAAGTAATCATCTCAGCCTTTAATTCATTTACTTGCAACCATCTAAATCTGTAGTCCCTTTTTTTCATAAAGACTGTACAAGGTTTCAATCTGAATTATTTCACATTCTTTGGAGTGCATGTAGTTAATTCATTCATTTATGCCTTAATGAAGATCCCCCACGAACATACTGATGGACCTGGTATGTATAATTTCAGTCTGAACTTTTATACATTCCACCTTGAAAAGGAAGGTCTGCATCGACAGATTCGTTGAATACAAAAATACGTAATTATATTTAATCATATATTGAATATGTGTCCAGCTGGAATAATGGCTGGTGTTTTGTTTTAAGTGAAACCGTTTTGGGACTTAATAGTTGTCAAAATCCTACCATGATACATAACATGTCGTACGGGACAAAATTCAAAAGTTTGTGAAGGAGAAAAAAAAGAAGGAATTATATCATAATGGACAGTTTTAATCACTTGTGAGTCAAGGTTAGAGAAACTGAAATTACATGATTGCAGCCTGAAAAACAAAAGAATGGTAAATACTTTTACATCTCCATGTGTCGTACGGGATATTGCTCAAAACAGGTCCGGGAAAATCAAAGTTGGCGCCCCCCATGGGTTATAAAAAAATCAGGAATGATGTTGAAGCTTCCGTGATACCTTACTCCATTGAGTTGTAAGGCTTTGAAGCTTGCTGGACACTCCCTTCAATGGGTTTGAGACATTGTAGGGTTAGGCTACGTAAAACTGTGAAATTCATGAAAATTGGAAATTCCACCAATTTATCCCCCCCCCCTCCATCCATATTTGAGGTCACTTTGGTTGAAAATCATTTGTTTTGGAAGGTTTAGGTATCAGAGTAAGATATTACACTATTTGTGACTCATTGAAAGCATTTTTAAATTTTGGCCCTTTTTTCATGTTCCAACATGAAATCGCCCTAATAGTCCTACCCTATCCTAATCCTACACCAACCTTACTCCTATAATCCTACATCCTAAACAGTGTGTCCCATAAAAAAACGAAACCGAAATGTATCGATGTTTATTCATATCTTAATCACAATTATGATTAATAGCTAATACACATTTGTAAAGCG